>CM021745.1:1856300-1874652 GCA_011075105.1 Heteronetta atricapilla | reverse complement strand
TGGCAAATAGGGGATGAGGATGAGATGGGGATGGGTTGGGGATGGGACAAGGACAGCAGGAGGATTGAGAGGTGATGGGGACGAGGACAGGCACAGGAGCAGGAATGAGGACAAGGAGGGGACAGGGCCTGCCAGGTGCCTCCTCCCGAGGGCTGGCAGGCGATCAGCTGCTGACCCTGAAGGAGACGAAATGGCTGCATCAGACAGCTACAAACGGGGCTGGAGAAGCTTTTCTACTGGGGCAGAGGGGGGCTGACGGAGACCCCCCTCTCCCACTTCTCCCGGTGACGTGCCAGCCCCCAGGCGGTGACCCTGGCACTGCTTCCCAGCCCGTGCCACCGGGAGCGCCGAGCTGCTGGGTCTGCGCTCGCCCCGATCGTGGCTCCTTTGTGCTGGGTTCTGCTCACCAAAAGTAGGACACAGCCACACACGTGTCTGCTCGAGAGCTGCAATAATCTCCTGCTCTCAGCCCCGGGGCTGGGGGCTGGCGGCAGCTTCATCCCGGGGGCTGGGGAGTCCTCGGGGACCACCAGGACTGGGGGCTCCCCACGAACACCTTTCCATCCAGGTCTCTCCTTCCCCACCAGCCCTCTTTCCACCCCCGGGAAGCCAGGGATTCAAAACCCCCCCCCCCTTCCCCCCCCCCCCCCCCCCACCCCCTTTTATTTTGTATTAAACCGCTGATTAATTCCCTCTTACCGGAGGGCAGAAACCGGTCCAGATGACAGCGTGCTGGCGGCTCATCTGTAACGCACCAACGAGGAAATGTAAAGAGGAGAGAAATAACACCAGCAGATTGTGCGGCGTGGGGAAGCTCCAGCTTGGCCAGGACACAGAAATTCGGCTGTCAGCACCCGGAGAAAACCCACGGGTGAGGCAGGCGCTGTCCTGAGTGCGCCTGCAGGTGCTGCCCAGCTCCAGCGGTGAGCCTCGTGGGGCCGTGCGTCAGCCCCAAAAGCCCTCCGGCCCCAAAACGTGGAGTTTTGGCTTCCCTCCGTATCCTCACCCCAGGACTGCGCTTCTGCCGTGGGCAGTTGGGAAGTCCAGGGGGAATTCCTGCTGCGGGGGGCTCTGCAGTGGGAGGCATGCAGGACCAGCACCAGGACCAGGACCAGAACCAGGATCAGGATCAGGAACAGGACTGGGACCTGGACCAGGACCAGGAACAGAACCAGGATCAGGAACAGGATCAGGACCAGAACCAGGAATGGGACTGGGACCAGGACCAGCACCAGGACCAGGATCAGGAACAGGACTGGGACCTGGACCAGGACCAGAACCAGGACCAGGAATGGGACTGGGACCAGGACCAGGACCAGAACCAGGATCAGGAACAGGACTGGGACCTGGGCCGGGACCAGGACCAGAACCAGGATCAGGAACAGGACTGGGACCTGGACTAGAACCAGGACCAGGAATGGGACTGGGACCAGGACCAGGAACAGGAACAGGCCTGGGACCAGGAATGGGACTGGGACCAGGACCAGGACCAGAACCAGGACCAGGAATGGGACCAGGACGAGGACCAGGATTGGGACCAGGATGAAGACCAGGATCAGGACCAGAACTGGGACCAGGAATGGGACCAGGACCAGGACCGGGACCGGGACTGGGACCACAACCAAGATCAGGATCAGAACCAGGACCAGAAATGGGACTGGGATCAGCACCACCACAAGAACCAGAACCAGGAAGAGGACCAGGACCTGGACCAGGACTCACGCCAATAGCCCTGGGACATCGCTGCTTTGGGAACAGGACAGCTCGTGGCTCCGTCAGGAGGGAAGCTCGGGGCTGAAGCTGCCGTCATCCAGGAGCTGCTTTTGCAATTCCTGCCAAAAAGCCGCTCCTTCGTGTTTTTACCAAGTAGAATTTTCCTGGCGGTTAATTTGCAACGTACCGCCGGCCGTTCTCACACCAGGGAATGGCTGAAACAGTCATTCCTTTAACACAGGAGCAACCAGGCCCAGACTTTATGGACTTTATTGTCCCTTCAGCTCATTAACATTAACAGGAATTAACTGCAGAAGTCTCCCTGGCGTCATTTGGAGGAGGGCAGCCCTTGTCGAGCGCTGCTTCAGGGCCACAGCTCCCAGCCAAGTGCCTAATAATAATAATAATAATAAAAATAATAAAAATAATGGTGATGTGCCTGCCTTTGAGGTAAGGGGAATGGCCCCGGGCAGCACGGGACAGACTTATTTATTTTGCAAGGAGCCAGGAGGGGAAGTTTTGCCCCCCAGGGAAGGCACAGCCCGACACACACAGGGGCAAGGAGCTTTGGTGCCCGGCTCAGCCCAGCAGCTCAGCCAGCCCTGAACGAAGGCTCCGAAATCCCACAAGAAAGCCACGTTCAGCAATTTAACCTCCAGCTCTGCTCCTCCATTCAAGCACCGGGATCTGTTCCCTGCTCTTCCCAACCACGGAGGAAGGGATGGGGCAAGGACGTGGGGCCCCGTGCGGGTCGGGGATGCTCTGGTGCAGCGGGGCAGGACCGGGTTGTGCCCACGGTGGTGCCCAGGAGCCCCCACGGCCTCCACCTGAGCCTCACTGCTTTGGGAAGGACAAAAGGGTCACCAGCAGCCTCCCAGCCCCGCTGGGCACCCTCCCTAGCCATGAGTTACTGCCCACGGAGCTGCCCTGTGCCCGAGCCGGGCTGGGTGCTGCCGTGGGGCAGGGGTCAGCACCTCGAGTGTCCCCCCACGGGGACCTTCCCCCATCCGTCACTGTCCCACGGGGGGGGTTGAGCCTGTGCCCGGGATGTGCAGCGCCCTGATTTATTGCCTCAGCATGGAGAAAATGCTGGCTGGGAGCCCCCGTGCACCACTCATGCCCGCAGCGCCCAGGGCATTAATTACAAACCCGGCAATGAGCGGAAGAAATACGGAATTAATCTTGTTTTGAAGTTTATCGGGTGGACGTGCCGCGGTTGGGTCGCAGCAAGGAGAAGGGCAGAGGCTGCTCTCGAGGTCCCTGCGATGCTCACGGGGCCTCAGGACGCCCCCAGGAGGATTTTCACCGGCACCAGCCCCCAAACCTTTAAACTCTGGGCCCAAAATCACTGCAGGGCTGGAGGCAGCCTGAAACGCCCCGGGTCCCAGGGCACGGCCGGATCCAGGCAGATATGAAACGGTTGCAGAAGTGGAGCTGCTGCCAACCCTCTGGCACGACCCCATCCATCCCCTGGTGTCCCCTGGTGTCCCCTGGTGTCCCCTGTCCCCTCCTCCCCAGCTGTCCCCTCCTGCTGGCCCACCCTGGCGGAGCAGCAGCTCCTTGTGTCAGCCGGGCAGGCTGATTTACGCCCTGCTCCCCCCGGGACCCCCTGGCAAATGAGATGCTGCGTTTCGGGATTTTATCCTGGGGAGCAAATAAATAAACAGAGGAGCAGAAACCTCATGAATTTTTTAAGGAGCTTATCAAAATCTTTTCTTCTTCCCTTTTCCCTAAGGCAGGGTGGCTGGAAGGGGAGCCAGCCCCTCGCTCTGCCTTCTCTGCACTCCTTTGCCCTTCAATCTCTTAATCGTCTTGCTTCCAGCTCTAATCCCCACGGTTGCCTCTTTCTTAATTATTTTTTTTTAATTCCCCCCACTCCAAATAATCACAAAAACAATGCCAGCGTATGGGAGGCCGCATCCACCCCGGCCACGCCACGTTCCTCCGTGGAAGGCTGTCTCTCCCTTACGACATCCCTCTTCCTTTATTTTTCCTTCTTCTTCCCCAGATTTTCCCCCGATTCGTGGCCACGGGGCGCTTCTTGAGCTCGCAGGCAGCCCATTGCTCCCAGGAGACTCGCGTCCCCATCGCCGGCATCCGGATGAGTTCATTAAGAAAAAGCAGAGCGCGAGAGGTGCGAGCCCCCGGGGACAGCTCCTGCAAGATGCGGTCCCCGGGAGAGATGCTCGTGGGTCCCAGGGGGCTGCTTCCCAGGGGGGGGCCCCCCCGGTTCAGCTCCTTCGTCTCGCTCCTGCCAAAGTCGTAATGATGCAAAATGGAAACGGAGGAGGAGAGGAGGACGGGCATCTGCACCGCCAGCAGAAGCTCATTAGCTCGCGGCGCCTGGTTTTTCCAGGCTCTGGTGGTTTTTTTTTCTGCCCCCTCCCCTCGCTCAGGTTGGCCTCAAAGGGGGAGAGGCACCGGCAGCTCGAGGTCTGCTGGCTGTTGACTTTTCAACATAACGCCCCGATAACGCGGCCCCGCTGCCCCCTGCGTCTGGCAGGGACACCTTGGGGACAGCGGTGCTTTTGGGGACATCTCCTACTCCCTGCTGCACTCATCCTTAGCAGGAACATAAGGAGCGGGTGACTCCAACGGGTCGCCACCACCTCCGTGACCCCCTTAGGGCATCGCTGCAGGCTCCGGACTCCTCCTCGGGATGAAGGCAGAGCCCCCCGACCCCACTCCAGCCCCAGCAGCCTCGGGTTTGGGCATCCCCAGTCCCACCGTGCTCCTGCCGTGCCCCCGGGGAAGCACTTGCTGCTCAAAACGCTGAGGTTTCGAAACACAGAAGGCCTGAACGCGGTGGCTTCAAAACCAAACTTGTTTTTTTCTATATCCTGGCTCATTAGAGACACAGCGCAAGGAGGCAGCGAGCGAGCCATTTAAATTGTAGATTCTGACCTTTATGCTTAAGATCTTTTCAGACATCCTGTTTACAGCTTTTTCTTTCTTTTTTATTTAATTATTTTTTTTTTTGGTGCTGGCACTTCATAATCCTCAAAATGAGATTTTTATGGCCTGGCTGGGTGCCCCCCTGTCCCTGCGCTCACGCAATGGAAGCGGCGGGCCCTGCTCCCCTTGATAAGGCTGTTTGTAGAGACCTGTTGGCTGCAAACCCTGCGTCAAGGGGTATTTGGTGACACTGGCACTTGGGGACACGTCAGGGCAAGGTCAGGGAAATGCCCTTAATTAAGCACCTGCGGAACGGGGCCAAGCCTCACCAGGAGCAGCTCGGAGACCCAGAGCGTGATCTGGAGTCATTTATATCTGGAGTCACTTGGTTTATATCTGGAGTCACTTCATTTATATCTGGAGTCACTTGGTTTATATCTGGAGTCACTTCATTTATATCCTCGGGGAATCTCCGTTTTTGAGCCTGGCCTCCCCAGCCCAGCATCCCTGGTGGCTCTCGGTGCAGGCCCTGAAAAAAAAAAAAAAAAAAAAAAAAAAAAAAAAAAACGAAAGCCTCTGAGAGCTATTTTTTGCGAGCGCTATTTTTAAACCACTGCCTCTGAGTTCCCCCACAAACCCGCCGACACGGCTGCGCTTGCCTCGCCTGCCGGGGCTGACCAAACTCATGTTGGGCCGCCCCGAGCGTGCTGCAGAACCCCACAAATTTGCATTTCTCGGCCACTTCCCTCGCCCTGCACCCCCTGGGGACCGAGCTGGCCCCGAGCTGGAAGAGCAGCGAGCTCGGGGCAGGCGGCAGCTTCCTTCTGGGGTGATGCCCGCGCAGGGCGCGCACCGCGCGTGCCAGCAGCAGACCTGGAACTGAAGAGCGGAGCTGTGGGCTGGCACCCCGGGCGTTACGCCGCGCCAGGGAGAGGTGCTGGCCCCGTGGGACTGGGGGGACAGCTCCCCGCCGAGCCTCCAGCCTCGGCTGCAAGGGGAGGGAGGCAGCGCTGGCGGGGTGTTTGCAAGGGCAGGGGGCACAGCCCGGCGCCGGGGTGATAAAAATAGTGCGCGCAGCTCCGCAGCCCGCTGCGTGGAAGCCGTGGCAGCGCTCGCCAGGCTGGTTTCCTATGGAAACGCCGCCACCGTCCCTGCCTGCGCCTGCCTGGGGCAGCTTCGGATGCTCCCTCGCACATGGATGCTCCCGCAGCCAGCAAGGACGGAGCTGAGGCTGCAGTTTTGCAGTTTCCCTCTGCGGGGACGTTGCCAGGATCCGGCCCTCTCCCCGCTGCCGCTCGCCTGGAGCTCAAGGCCTCCTCACCGCCGGCTCGGAGACCTCGTGGGGGTGCCCTGCGCGCCCCGAGCCCCTCGCGTGGGGTCCACCAGCAGGATAAATCCCCCCCCCCCCCCGCGCCCTCGCCTGAGACAAAGGCACTTTGCAGAAGAAGGGGCCGTGTCGCCGGGGGTCCCTGCCCGAGCGGCGCTGGGGCACAGGTATGTGCTCCGGATCCTTGTTTCGTCGCGTCCTGGCTCCGATGGGTGGCTGCAGGGGGCGGGTTGGAGCAGCAGGGGCTGCAGGCAGCCCACAGGGCTTCCAGCTGCCTGCGCCCCAAAAACTCCCCTGCACCCCAAAAACTCCCCTGCACCCCCAAAACTCCCCTGCACCGGCACAGTTGGAAGTTGCCGAGAGAAGCGGGGGCAAAAATCCCCCCTCGCATCTGATGCCCGGAATTCTTCCTGCTCGGGGGAACTTTCCCATTTTATCATTTAATCCTTTTATTATTATTATTATTATTATTAATTGCTCTGGCCCCCAGTAAAAGATTAAATATCTTCCCCCCTCCAAGCCGTGGCTGACCCCCAGCAGGGGTGCACCGGGGGGGGGGGGGGGACCGGGGATGCTCCGCGCCGCGCTCGGAGCCTCGCCACTACCCGGGGGGCTGGGGGGGGGTGTCCTCGGCCGGGTCCTCCCTCATCCACGGGGACCCCCCCTCAATGCCACCCCCCTCCCTTCCTCCGGGAGCCGCAGGGGGTGGCCGGGAGCGGCGGGGAAGGAGTTAAGCGGCAGGGCCCCGGCGGAACCGGGCAGCGCCGTTAAATCCCGGCGGCGGGGAGCGGCTGCGGGCAGAGTGCGGCGGCTGCCGCCGGGCCGCATCCTGCATCCCGCATCCCTCCCGCATCCCTCCCGCATCCCTCCCGCATCCTCCATCCCGGCCCCGAGCGCTGGGCATGGCTTGGCCCCGGGGGGCCGAGCCGCAGCCGGTGCCCGGAGCCTCCCCCCCGGCCCCGCGGAGCGCATGGAGCGGGGGCGGCAGCGGGCGGGGAGGCCGCCGCGAGCAGGTAGGGGAAGGCTGCGGCTGGGGGTTGGGGGGGCGAGAATCAAGGGGAGGAGGTTTAAGGGGGTCGGGGGTTTGGGGGGTCCGCGGTTTGGGGTCGGGATTTTGGGGTGTCAGGGGTTTGGGGGGTTCGGGGTTTGGGGTAGGGATTTTGCGCTGCGGGGCTGGGAGGAAGGGGTTAACCCCCCCCCTTTAAAAAACAAACCAAAAAAAAAGACAAAAAAAGCATAAAGCGCAACAAATGAACTCGGGGAGGGAGGGCGCTGTGGTCAACCCCCCCTCCCCAGTGCTGGTGGGAAGCCCCCCGCAGCGACCTCCTGGGGTCCCCGGGGAGATGCGCGCTGCGGGTGTGGGAAGTTGTGGGGGGCTCTGGGGGGGTCCCCAAGGGCTCCAGGCGCTCTGCAGGAGCTGGGGATGGATCTCCCCCGGGCGGGGGGGGGGGGTTTGCTCTGTGTCCTGCTCCTGGGGCGAGGGGCTCGTGGCCCCCCGAGACACAGGGAGCAGGCGGGGAGATGCTCTCCTCCTCCCCAGACTTTGTGCAGAAGCGTCCTCGGCAGGGGAAATTGGCAGCTGCTGATCCTTTCCAAGCAGCCTCCCCTACTCGTTTTCTTCCTCTGGCACCCGCACTGGCAACTTATGGGAATATTTTAATATAAAGTTAGAACAAAAAAATAATAATAACGCGCGTGCATGGAAAAGCAGGAGGCGATTGGAAAGCGCGTGAAGGTTACCTTGAGCTGAGGGTTACGGTTGCCCGTCCCTGCCTCCCAAAAAAAAGCAGAATTAAATGAAGTTTCTCAGCAATTTGGAGCTGGGGAGCACGTTCGGGTAATGGGTGCCCCCCTGGGCACCCCAATTCGTGCCCTGCCATGCCGTGAGCTGCTGGGGCAGGGTGTGCAGGGTTAGCCCTGCTGCTGGAGAGGTGGCGGGCACAGGGCTGGCCCTGTCGTGTCCAGCACCAAAAAGCATCTTTCTTGTCCCAGAGACAAAAACCTCATCCTCAGCAGAGTCCACCCTTGGCAGAGACACTAACCCTGGCCCAGGCAGGATGGGGAGCAGGGGGGAGCAGGGGCTGGCTCTCTCCATCATGGTCCTGGGCATTTTGGGGGGACCTAGGGGGGCTAGGAACCGAAGCCACGGAGTAACTCGGTGTAGTGGGAGCTGCTGGATACGTGCTCAGGAGCAGAGAGCGTGGCGTAATTTGGCCAAGTGCAGCCGAACGAAGGCAGCCCCAGATGCAATGCAAGATTTTGGCACCGCACCTTGGTGCTGGCTTAATTTTTAGAGATATTCCCTCCTGCCTTGCTGCTTTGCCGTTCCGGGCTGTGCTGCTGGTGCGTTGCGGAGCGGCAGGAGGGATTTTTCTTCCCGTTTCTGTCCTTGATGTTCTCCCCGGCGCTCCGGGCTGCGGAGATGGTGGCTCTGCCATGAGGGGGTTCCTAAGGCGAGCTGAAACGTGTGGGGTCTGCAGCAGCGGGGGGAGCCAGCAGCTGTGCAGTGCCTCCATCCCATGGGGACAAGTCACTGTCCCCTGAGCTGCCAACCCCTTCCCATCCCCATCCCCTCTGCCGGGCTCCCGGAGCCTGCAGCTTTCAGGGAAAACGCAGATTTCTCCCCAAACTGTGCCTCCAGCCCCCGTGCAGCAGGATGCGAGAGTGATGGGTGTGTAGGAAAAGAAATAACTCAGCCCCTCGGGAGCGGAGGCTTTGAAACGAGGGCTGCGAGAGCTAATCTTCCTCGCTGTATTAATTCGGGCAGGCTGCAGAAGGCATTGTCTGCTGCTCGAGGAGCTGCTTTTCTTAATTGCCCCAGTGATGTGAATAATCCCAGATTACCGAGGGCTGAGCAAAGGCCCCGCAGCAGGGAGCTGGAGGAGCAGAGCGTGGGCTTCGCGGGCAAATTGGGTTTGTCTCCGCTCCCCAGGGGATGTCGGTGGGGATCGACCAGGGACCGGCCACGCTGGGCCCTCTGGCATCACCCACGGGGAGTGGTTTGGGGGGACACCTTCCAGCCCCGCACAGTGACCCCATGGGCTTGGCCGTGAGCTCGGTGGGATTCAGGCTGATCCGTGCCCCACGAGGGGTGGTCCTGGTGGTGCTGCTAGCACCTGGGTCACCGTGTGAGGTTTTCCCTGCGGGCTCTGGCTTTGTCACCTGGTGTTGTCGTTTCATCATCACCCCTAAACCCCAGCACAAAGGTCTGGCTGCGGGATCCCTTCCTGATCGTGAAGCACAAGCAAGAAAACCACCAGCACTGCAGCTCCCTGGGGAGCAACGAGCACAGGGTCTGCGGGCTCCGGCGGCGAAGGCTCGGGGCCACCCTGCCACTGCAGCACTGCACGAAGCCGGCCCCCGTACCCCAAAAAAATCCCATCCCCTGGGGTGAGCAGCATGGCTAGGGGTGGGGGTGGCCCTGGGGATGCTTCGCTGCCCGGGATGCAGCCGGTGTCACGAGGGCAGAGGCAGCAGCGAAGGCGGCCGCTGCCGTGCGCTCGTCCCCTCCGGTGCGCGCCTTGGCTCACCACGGCTCGCTGAAAACCGTAACTGGATTTTGCAGACTGGGCATAAAAGACCTAGCACGTAATGCGTATTAAAACTCATTAGGTTAAGCCAATTTCCAGATGCAGTGTCATTTCAATGAGGTTAAATCACCTTTTCTTTTCACAGGGCTTAAGTGTCGAAAGGGTGCCAGGGGCGAGGATGGCTTTTTTTCCTTTTTTTTGTGTGGTTTTGGGGACTGAAAGGAGGGGGAGGGAAGGAGCATGGGCTGGGAGCAGTGATTCACGTGGCCGAGATGGAGGAGAGCACCAAAATGCTGCTGGGTGCCATGGGCAGCACCAGCCCGGCCCTGTCTGCATGCAGGAAAACTGCAAGAGAAACGTGCAGGGCAGCGAGGTGGCTGCAGGCGACTGAGGCACGGAGCTCCTGTCCTGGCCTCGTGAGGGAAAAACATGGCAATAATGGCAACACTGAGGTCTGGCAGCTCTGCACGGGGGTGGTGCTGGTGTTGGGACTGGGATGCTCCTTCCCCAAACCCACCTGGGTGCTGTGAAAAGAAACCCAGGTGCTCATTCAGGGCATCCCCCCCACCCTGTCCCCGCATCCTCGCCCTGCCCGGAGCTCTGGCACGCGCTGCTCTTCGCCCACTCTGCCTTCGGCATCGTGGCGTGTGCTTTTGAAATGATTCACGGCTCAAAACATTTGTCTTTACGAGGCGCTTCCCCTCCTGCAAGGGGGATTCATCGTACAGGAGGATGCTGCAACAGGCTTGGATGCAATTGCGTGCGGAGGAACGGAGCCGGGTAAAGCCCAACATCAGCTGCTCTGCTCGGGCCATGGCAAAGCGAACGAGCAGGGAAGCAAAGAAGCCTCCGAGCAGCTCGGTGTGGGGCTGTTCTGAGTCCCTGCCTGTGCCCTGCCCCACAGAAAACCCCACCAGCCCCTGGGGACCGGCATCTCCTGCACGGGGCTCGGGGCGTTCGGGGGAATTTGCAGCCCCAGCTGGAAACGAGGCCGGTGCACGGCTGGGTTTCAGCGCAGGGAGCTGGTAGGAGGCTGTGCAATTAGCACGGCGCTGTTCCGGGGATCTCGAGGCCTTCTGTAAATGTTAATCAAGCTGTTCTGGGCACGGCGTCCCTGCGGAGGAGAGGAGCTGCAATCGGGGCCGCCTCCCAAGCTTGGAGCTTCGTGCCCAGCCGGGCTTGTGGCACAATTTTCCCCTCGCCTCGGTCAAGTGCTGAGCTGGTCAGTAAAGCTGCTCCGGAGCAGAGAGAAATCGGTTCCTGCCCGTGAGCGAGACAGTCAGCTGCCCAATTTCAGCTCTAACCCTCCATCGATTCCCAGCCAGGAGGAAGATTTGCAAACCTTCAGACGTGCTTGGAAATCCTGAAAAAAAAGAAATCTATCAGCAGACGGCCAGATCCTGCTCTGGATTTACAAATCAGGCCGATACATCCCAGATTGTTTTCCCTTTGCATTTCTCGGGGTCTCGGCCCACAGAAGGGGCTGCAGGGCCCACCTGGGCTGACGCCAAGCCCCACGTTGTGCTTACAGGGTGCCGACCACGGCAGCGCGCCGTGGCTGTGCCGTGCACACACAGAAACCTTCCCTGCACCCCCCTTCTCCTGGGGCATGCGCAGGCACATTTCTCAGCGGGATTATTAAGGCAGGGAGCAGCCGAATTCATCAGATTTCCTTCGGTTTGAAGGCAGCCTCCTGCTCGGTGCGCCCAGCTTGCCCCCGGCAGAGGCACTTTTGGGTGCCGGGTGCCGCAGGAAGGCGCACCCGTGGGTGCTGTGACCCTACAGCAGGGCTGCAGGATCCTCGGCTGTTACCAGCCCCATTCTGCTCAGCTTCTTTCCCAGCAGTGTTATTTAAATTCAGCCGAACGCATCTCATTTTCTGCTCCCGGTTTGCAGAGCGGGACGAGCATACGCCGCGCGGGGAGCGCAGGCGGTGGCAGCTTCCCCGGGGAGCTCGCGTTGCCCCACTCCTGCCGGGGCACCGAGGGACACGATGGCCCCATACTGGGGAGCCACGAGGTTTCCCCACCCGGCTGGGGGCTTCTAGGGGACACCAGCCCCAAGGACCTGTGCCCTGGGTCCTGCTCCCCACGTGGGACCGTGCTGTGTAGGAGCGTTGGTGCCCGTGCCACCGGGCACGTCGCCCTGCCCTGCCTGCCAGCCTCCGCATCCCATCCCTTGCTATTTTAAAGCCCTATTCTTTCCCCGTCCCGCTGATAAGAAATGCTAACGACGTGATGAAATTGGATAGTTCAATCGCCTGCTCCTCCTAATGGAACTCTTGTGTTCGTTAATTTGCTGTTTTTAATGGGCTGATTGTTCTCCGGTGGCTGGGCCAGCCACGTGAGCACTCGAGCGCGTTTTGCAGTGGTCAGATGTGAGGTGGTGCTTGAAGGCAACTGAACCTTGGTGCTCAGTAATTGCAGAGCAATTTGGAGATAAGGCCCAAATGTATAATTTATCGGCGCTCCGTCCACCCCGGTCACGAGCAGCCGCAGAGCGCGGCGGGGCCCCGTGCCTCCCCCCTCCAGGCACCGGCTGCACGTGGAGAAGGAGCCGTGGGACCGGGGGGACCCCTTCAGCACAGGAGCTGGGCACGGGGTGCTGCCAAGCCAGGATCCACTCTCCCAAGACGTCCCTGAGGGTTTCAGCTCTGGCAGGAGCACGAGGGTGGAGGTAGGCGAGGATCCAGCCCCCCCCCCCCCCCCTTGCTGCTGCTCCCCAGGCTGGATCCGTCCCCTGGCACCGCGGAGCAGCAGGGGCTGGGGGCTGCGGAAAATAAATTGGTGAGGGTATTTACTGGGGGATAAATAACTCGTGGTGCTGCTGCTGCCTGTCCCCAGCCCGGGATGAACGGGCTTGTTACGGGCTGCTGGTCCCCAGCCGTGTCCCAAGCCCCCGCCGAGGCAGGATGCGGCCCCGTCGGTGGCTCCGTTGGCCGCGCTTGCTGTTTGTAAAGCCCGGGCAGCCGGGGAGCAGAGAGAGGAGCGCATTATCTCCTCCAGACAATTAGCGGAGGCATTAATGGAATATATGCAAATGTGCGGTAATTGACCTGCAACTCCGCGGTGCGGGATGGAGAAGGATGAGCTCCAGATGGCTTAATGAGAACAACTGAAGCCCCTTCTCTCCGGGCGGTGCTGCCTCGCCATCGCCCGGCGTGATCGAGCAGGGGCTGGGGGAGGCGGGGGGCGATGGGAATGGGGACATGGGGACACGGGGACCAGGACAGGGACAGGGACAGCAGAGCTTGAAGGTGCCTGCTGATGCAGAAGCCTGACACCAAGTAATCTTGCTCAGCTGCTACTCCGAGTTTACTCAGCCTTTACTTACTGGGGCTGGGGAGGAGTTGGTGTGTGGAGACCCCCGGGGGACACCCCCCAGAGAGCGGGTTGCTGGGGGGCTGCACAAAATTCACCCAAGAGGTGATTGAATAACTACTCCGGGAGCCCAAATTAAAATATTTATGTATAATTCATGCCATATGTTCCGCCAATATTTTTTATTTAATCAACTGAAGGCAGATGGCAGGAACATAGAGGCCATTAAACTAATGGCACTTTGTCTTCCCATTTATTTTTGTCTCCTTTCCGAAAATAAGACGAGCGAGTGACAGGCAGCAAGGCCCGGGTGTGGGATGGCGGCCACGGGTCACGGGAACGCCGGCGGTGACATTTCCCGTGGTGACATTCCCCACGGTGCCACCAGGTTTGGCTCGCCCCTGGCCTCTCCATGGCACGGTGGCTTGGGGTGGGCGCAGCGGGAGGATGCTACGGGTGCCCCCGTCCCCGTAGAGGCTGCAGCATCGCTGGTGCAGGCCTGGGAAAGGGGGCAAAATCACAACCCCCTGTGCCCTGAGCCTTCCTGCAGCTCTCCCACAACACCCCCTTTGTGAGTCCCCCTGGCACTGCTGGTTGCTGGTGGCTGTCACCGATGTCACCGTGCTGCCTCGTGCCCCCCTGGCTTTCCTGCAGGCGAGGGTGGCCGGAGCTGTGCCTCTCCACTGGGCAGCTCTGGTATCAGGATCCGGCCCCGGCGATGGGGAGCTGGGTTTCCACGGGGTCCTCTAACAACTGCCTTTCCCTTTGGCTTGCAGGTGGAGCTTTCTTGCCCTGGGACCGAAATGAACGGGGCTGCGCAAGGCGAAGGGCCCCAGCTGGCATCGTGGGGCCGGAGACGCGCCCGGGGGCTTCTCACTCCTCGCCCGGAGAGCCGACAGCGCCGCTGCCCCTAGAGATGCTGCCCCGAGCCACCGAGCAGGGCTGCACCCACTGATCCCAAACCAGCCCCGACACCCCATGATCTCCCCCTCTGCCACGGCCTGGGGGGCTCGGCCGGGAGGGGAATAAAGCGGAGCCCCCCTTCCCAGCCCCCAGCGCGCCCCTTTGGGATCCCGCAGCGAAGGAGAGCAGCTCCCCGGCTCCCGGGGAGGGATGAAGACGCCATGGCCAAATTCCTGGTGAAATTCCAGCGGTCCTTTCGGCGGAGACCCGTGCGCTTCTTCACGCTGCTGGCCCTCTACCTGGCGGCCGGCAGCCTGCTCTTCCTGCACGCCGGCTTCACCGGGGAGCCCCGGGTGGCGGGCAGCCCCCGCGGCCCCGCGGCGGGCGAGGGCCAGGAGCTGCCCTACCTGGGGGTGATGCAGCTGAGCCGCGGCTTCCCGGGGGCGGCGGGGGGCCGGCGGCGAGGGCCCTGGTTCAAAAGCACCGCCAAGGAGCCGGCCGAGAGGAGCAAAGCGGGCGACTACGGCACGGCGCGGAGCCGCGTGCTCAAGGGCAGGAGCGGCCGGGAGAAGGACGAGGACAGAGGTAAGCCTCCGGAGCCTTGGTCCCCAAGGTATTTCGGGCGTGCCTCCCCTCGGTGAGATGATTCTGAGTGCACGCTGCCAATATACATGTCGGTGTTTACTTATCATCTATGTGCATGGCATAATGAAATGCTTTCTGCCCGTATCCTGGGGGTCTGGTGCGCCCCAGGGTGCGCGCACCCGGCTTTGGAGACCCGTGGTGCAGAGGGCGATGCTCTCCCTCTCTCCCCCCTCCCCAGATACCAACTGCCCACCTCTGTTCTGCCATTTCCTCCCACCTGCGCCCCGTCTCGCTCCGCGCCGTGCCTCGCCGTGACGGTGACACACATTTTTAGGGCCACCAGCTGGGGAGATGCCACCAGCAAGGACGGCTCTGGCTGCTCAGCCCCCAGCAGCCGCCGTCCTTTGGAAGCCCAGCGGCAGCCCCCTCGGCCCCAGGGGACATCCGAGCCCGGAGGTGTTGGGGCTGCCGCTGCCCTGCTCCATGTGCAGGCAGGGCCAGGAGCTCCCTGCCCGCGGTGGGAGCGGGAGCGTTATTAATGAACACGGCTAAGCGAATGCAGTAGTTCGCATTGATTTTTAAAATGTCATCTATTTATCCTGGAGGCAGCTCTGTGCGGAGCTCACCGAGAATCTGCCTGGCCCTGAACTGCCTGCGGGGGCTTTTCCAAGGCAGCCTGGCTCGTGCGCCACGCACCCGGTGCTGTCCCCGCCGCTGCCCCAATGCTCCTGCAGCTGGCACCCGTGGGTGGCACAGCGAGCACCCTGCAGACCCCACCAAACGTCAGGATAAACCCTTCCCCATGCCTCTGTGCTAGGGGTTTGGCAGGCAGCAGCCCCCGGTGCGCACGCAGCCCCCGAGCCCCCTCTCCGGCAGCTCCGTGCCCCCGCGGCGAAGCAGTAACTCGCCTCCTCAGCCGAGCTGCTGCCGTGCTGTCGGTAATAACGTGGGCTGGGGAGAAGCAGCAACGCAGCACGGTGCACCTGTGACAGCAGCATAATGGATTGCCTCGGTATTTAGGGCGATTATCCATGGCAGGGAGCACCGAGCGAAGGCAGGGACGGAGCGGTGACTACCGGAGAGGTGCCCGGGTGCCACCGGGCTCTCCCCTGCCCTGCTGGTGCTGGCGTCCTGCCCTGAGCCCCACGGGAGGTGCCGTGGGTGCTGCAGAGCATGAGAGCGCTGGTGGCTGTGATGCACGTGGCTGGGATGCCCTGGTGCTCCAAGTGTCCCTGCTGTCCTGCTGCCTGCGGTGTCCCCATGTCCCTGCCATCCTGCTGCCTGCGGTGTCCCATTTGCTCGGGCACCTGCAAGTTTCTGGCTGCCCACATGGGAGCCAGGCAAGGCTGCCGTGAGCATTCAGGTCTTGGGGCTTTTACTGGGGAGGAATATTCACTTAAGGCTCTTTCTGGTGCTAAAATGAGACAAGGAGGGGTTCCCTGGGGATGGCATTTCCACCCTGGTGCTCCCACCCCGTTGTGCACGGAGGGGCCGTGGGAGCACATCTCCGTGACATGTGTGGCCCCTCTGCCCCGTTGATGCGAAGTGACACTTGGTGAGGCTTCACCAGCTGCTCTGCAGGGAGAAACCATCAGTCACCATAAAAAAAACCCAACAGCACTCCCGTCCCTGGCCTTACACACCGCGTCCTTCACCGCCAGCCTCTCTCCGAGCAGCCCCACGCTGGCCACGGGGGTCGGGGCGGCTGCGGAGCGGGATGGAGCAGGGGAATTGGGCAGCTCCAGATGTCCCCAAACCCCCACCTCACCTCCTTGCCCTGCCCCGAGGGCTCCCCACAACCACTGCCACCGCTGCCCACCCTTCGCCATGCTCACAGCTGCTGGGCTGCAGGACGAGGAGCTCTGGGCTCGTCTCGGTGTACCTGGGTGGGTCCTCGCCCATCGCCGGAGCTTTCCCGACGGCAGGCACCATCTGTACCGGTGCCGTGCGAGTGGTTTTGGGGGGAAAACATCTGCAAACGGAGCTTTGCGGGGCTGGGGAACGGCTCAGCGCCGGCTGCGGCAGGCCTTTGATCAGCCAGCTGGAAAATCAAGGGCAGGTATTTGTTTCAAGCGTCGCCCTGCGGCGCGGCCCCGAGAAAACGCCTCGGTTCTGCCTTTAACGTGCTCAACGGCACTGGGGGGGGCTAAACGGGCAGGGGGGGAGAGAAGACAGGCAGACAGACAGACAGGGGTGCTGCCTCCGGACGGGGACACGGTGCCTGTCAGACTGTGTCCCTGGCCCCGTGCTCCATGTGCTGCAGGCTGGATTTGGCCTCCCGCGTCCCCCGGGAACGTGTCCGGGGCCGCCGGGGTCTGCGCGCACCCCGCGGGGTGCCAGGGGAGCTGCGTGCCGGAGCAGGTCGGCCTCGCAGCTGGCTCCTCGTCCCCGTAGTGTCCTCGCCGCTCCCTAATTATTCCAGTTGCCTTCCTAATAAGTGGCAGCACGCATCTGTCAGGAGCGGTGGCTTGGACGTAATGCACATCAGTCGGCGGCAGTCGCTGGAGCGATCCCGCGCCGGTTAGAGCTGTCCCGGGCAAAATTAGCTGACCTGCTAAAATTAGCGAAACCTGCTCAGCGCCGCGGAAATGCCAAGTTACGGCGAGGGTAATTGGGAGCAGCGAGGCACGGCTGCCTGGTGGCAGCAGATACTGGGCACGGCGCTCTCCGTCCTCCTCCACCAGGCCGGTGGGGAGCTGCTCTGCGGCACACAGCGGGGATATGGGGCAGGGAATGTTGGTGCAGAGCCCCCCGGCAGGTGCAGAATGTGAGCGGGAGGTGGGAAATGAGAAAAATTGGTTAATTTTTCCATCCCAGCTCCCGCCGTGTGCCTGGTGGGGCAGAGCTAAGCGCATCCTGTATTTTACCACTTCTCACCCCATGAAACCCGTCGCATTTTTGGAGCCGCTTGGCTGGGCGTGAAGCAGGAGGACGGGAGGAGGACCACGGGGGAGAGGAGCGAGGCCGGGGGTGCTGGTGGTGGAAAGGGTTCGGTTTGGGGGGTTTCTGCAGGAAAAAAAAGAGGGAAAATCCTCGGTGCACAGCCACGGCACCTTTTTTTTACCCCTATCAGTTGTGTCTCGGCTTTCAACACCTGCACTGGGTGGCTCGCGGTGTTTGCAGGGGGCACTGCGCCCACCACAAGGGAGCTGCTCAACCAAAAAAAACAGGGGGCTCGGCTCAGCAGCCCGATTTAGGACAAAATTAGGCAGGGGCAGGGTGGAAGGGCGGCCAGCTCCCCGTGCTCGCTGCCTCTCCAGCATCCCCCTTGTCCCGTCCCCATCCGCATCCTCCTGGGGACCCTCCTGGTTCTTCCCTGTCCCCCTCCTTTGCGCTGCAGCAAATCCTCATCAGAGGCTTGGATAATAATAATGATAATAATGATAATAGATGATAGATAATAGATAATAGATAATGAAATAAAAATTAAAAAAAAATAAAAATACTTAGCCAACGGCTCTGGGCTCAGCCCCGGTGGGCTCTGACCCCCGTCTCCCCCCCCCCCCCCCCCAGCGAAATACATCGGCTGCTACGTGGACAGCACGCGGCGGCGGACGCTGCGCGGGGTGTCCTTCCTGGACTACAAGAAGATGACAGTCTTCCGTTGCCAGGACAACTGCGCCGAGCGGTACGGTGGTGGGCGAGCACCGCGCCCCCTCCAGCAGCCCCTCGCAGCGGGGCTGCTCCGCTCCCACGGCTCCCTGCCCCTCGCCTCTTCCCCCAGCCTTTGTTTGCTATTGATGTGTGTGATTTTGCTTGTTTATTATTTTGTTTTGTTTTATTTATTTTATTCTATTTTATTTTATTCTATTCTATTTCATTCTATTTTATATTATTTTATTTTATTTTATTTTATTTTAGCCTAGCCTAGCCTAGCCTAGCCTAGCCTAGCCTCTCTATCCTATTTTCTATTCTATTCTATTCTATTCTATTCTATTCTATTCTATTCTATTCTATTCTATTCTATCCTATCCTATCCTATCCTATCCTATCCTATCTTATCCTATCCTATGCTATCCCATCCTATCTATCCTATCCTATCCTCTCTATCCCATCCTATCCTATCCTATCCTATCCTA
>CM021745.1:1744297-1847100 GCA_011075105.1 Heteronetta atricapilla | reverse complement strand
GGGGATGGGGATGGGGATGGGGATGGGGATGGGGATGGGATGGGATGGGGATGGGGATGGGGATGGGGATGGAGCAGCTCAGTTCCCAGCCACACCAGTGACATCTGGTGATGAACTGGGAGCCCCAAGCCGGGCTCCTCTTCCTCCCAGACGAAATTGCACACGAAGCTCATGCTGCTGTTTAAATGAGAGGGGGAAAAAAATAAAAAAACAAATAAAAAAACCACCTTAGCAGCATAATACAGAAGCTGCGACAGCACTTTTACAAAAGCTATAAAATGTATGGGAGATGCGGGCTATAAATCTGAGCAGCAGTAATATTCATCCGCTACAAAAGAAGCATGTTTATTTATCGTTTTTACTATTTTCTGTAAAATTTACAGTTGACAATCTGCCTGAATGCAGCAGAGATAATTTAAACATGGCTCCAGCCCGCCTGGCACTGAGGGAAGGGAAATGATAGCATGTTTATTCTTTTTTTATTTTTTTTTTTTTTCCCCTTAAATCCAATCCCAAATAAAGGGTGTGATTTATCGGAGGAGTAAAGCACAGCTTTATTTCAGGGCTGTGACAGCTAATTGAAAAAGAACAGTCATTAAGGACGGTAATGTGTTCCGCAGAAATGATTTCAGTCTATTCTGGAGTAATTTCCCAAATGCTCGTGCAAAATGAGCCCCGGCCCTGCGGTTACGGGGCGCTGGCAAAAGGCAGGGATTTGGGGAGGGGGAGGCGGGTTTGGCACGCCAGGAGGGTGCTGGGCACCTGGGTTGGGGGTGCTGAGCCCCACAGAGCATGGGACACCCATGGGTGGGGAGAGTTGGGATGGAGAGCGGGGTCCTGGGGTGGGGATGGGGTCCCGGGGAGGGGTAAGGGGGTCTGGGAGTGGAGCTGGGGGTCCCAGCTCCCAGACCTGCCGCTCTTCTCCCCCAGCCAGCCCTGCATTGCCCTAAAACCTTAATCCCAAACCTAAACTGCAGGACAGCGTGGGGGTGCTGGTGGCTCTGGGTGCCAACCCCGCCACCATTCCCAGCTGCGCCCAGTCCCACGTCACCAATTCCACCGGGTCCTACCCAAAAAGGGGCTGCAGCCCCCGGCTGGCGGCCACCGAGCCCAGCCCCGGCCAGGAATTGCTCTCTTTGCACATCGACCCAGCTGCATTTCAACAGAGGCTCCTGCAATATTCAGAAAATATCCAGCTGCAATATTTTGGTGGTATCAGGGCAATATCTAGCTGCATTTTCTGCCAAAAAGGGGAAAAAGAAAACAGGGTTGGGAAGTGCCTGCACAGAGGGGTTCTGCTGCTGGTGTGGTTCAGCAGCCAGGCAGGGATCCACACGAGGAAGCACCCGAAAAGCTCTGGGCTCCTTCCCCTTCATGTGCTGAGCTTTGGCACACATTTGGGGGTATTTGTATGTGAAACAGGTTTTGGGTTAAGTAGGCAAACCCCCAGGAAGGCGAGCCCAAATATTAGGTTTCCAAAGCTGTCACTGTAACAATGGATGAAGCCAGGGCTGTGTACCGACTCGCCGCTTTTTGGGGAGGTGTTTGCTGTGGTAACAGATGGGAAGGGCTCACAAAATCCTGCCACAAAGATCCACGAGGAGCAGCCCCACGGGGACGGGGACGGGCTGCGTCCCCCTGTCCTGCACGCCCCGACCTCGCTGTCTGTCCTGCCGGGCCGCCGTGTGCTGTGCTGGCTGAAGGACAAACCCTCTGCTACAAACACCTCCTGCTCTCGCCACGTGAGGTTTTTTCACCCCATCCCATAAGCCGAGCCCTGGCTGTGCCTGCGAGCACCCGGAGCATCCCCACGGCTCCGTGCTGCAGCTCCGGGCTTGGGCTTTGCGCTGCTGGTTTGGTCTTTTTTCTTTTGATTTTTAAAGGAAAAAAAATATGAATCCCCCAGGCTTTGTGTGCACCTGGGAGCAGACTTGCAATGGCCCCAGTGGGTGACGCGTGGGGTAAAAGTTGGGACCCCCAGGGGCACCCAAAATGTCCCCAAAGCTGGCTCCCCCCGTCACCTCCACGGTGGGGACGTGGTCCTTCCTCATCCTCCCAGGAGTTACAGGCACTGGGGGTGACACGGAGAAATCAACCCGTAAAGAAGAGTGACACCGGTGTCACCCGTTTGTCACCGTCAGGAAGCCCAGACCATGAATTATCTCCTGAATTAACTGTGCATGAAATTGGATTGAGGTGCTGCTCGGCCATCCTTAACCCGGGCACTCTGCGAGGACCCTCCAGGACTCAGACCCAGCATCGAATAATGCCAAAGGCACTGGGCTCTGAGGAAAATGGGCTTTTTATGGGCTTTTTTTTTCAAAGAAAACCTCAAATGATTTTTTTTCCATGTATTTTCTGCCATTTGGCCAAAAAGCCGTGCTGGTTGCCTGGCTCCTCTGGTTAGGGAGACCCAAACCCCCTTAGGGAAGCCCATCCCAGAGCCCCGCACCCTCCTGGCCCCCCGCACCACCTCCAGCCCCGTCCCATTACCCCAGTGGCACCGCTGTGCTGGGCGGACTGGGGCAGGGACAGACCTTCCTCCCCAGGGCTGCGCGGGCGTCCCACAGCGCTCGGTGGGCCCTGTGTTTATTCTGGTGCCTCTGCCTGGTACAGAGTGCTCACATCACATTAAATCGAGTTGTGCAAGTACCAACACGCCATACAACGTTAAAACAGGGAGCTCTATGCATACACGGGGCATGGGAAGAGTGCCACCGGTTGTCCGCAGCGCTGCCCACCCAGCCAACCATCCAGACATCCAGGATGTCCTCAGACACGTCCCCTGCCAAGGAATTCACTTGGTTTGCCCCTTTTTGCTTTTTTTTTTCCCTTTGTCACAAGCCTGTGCAGCACGTGGGCTCCTCGCAGAGCTCCCGTAACTCAGCCCTCAGCACCTCGAGCCCAAGCGTCACCCGTGGCCACCGGTCCGTCCACGTGTGGCCACCAGCACGGCGCGGTGCTGAGCTGAAAATGTCCCTTAAAAACGGAGGGGTGCCCTGGCTGGGGGGGTGACAAGCCACACGGTGACACGATGGATAAAAATGTCCTGCAAGGTTTTTCTTAAATAGCTGGGGCAGCTCGGGGCAATGGGGCAGCACAAAGTGGGGGGTCTCCAGCGCCTGGCAGCCCCCCCCCCCGGCAGCAAGACCAGTCGAAGAAGGGGTTGTAGGACAGCACCGGACCGTGCTGGTCCCACACCAGCATCCAAGGGTGGTCACCATCCTCGTGGGGGGCATCCTAGAGGACCGTCGTCTCCTTCTCGGTCATTGAAGACATCTTGGAGAAGCTCCTGTGGACGATGCTGGAGTGGCCCGTCTCCTCGCTGAGGGCGTTCACCAGTCTGGAAAGGATGGTCACCTTAAACTTCTTGAAGTCCTGGCCCATGAAGACGTAGAGGACGGGGTTCATGCAGCTGTTGGAGGCCGCCAGCGCCGTGGTTATGGGGATGCCGATCTCGAACACGGAGCGTGAGATCGCGTCAGGCTCCGTCTCCAGGAGGTTCAGCAGGTGGTAGGGGCTCCAGCAGAGGAAGAAGGTGACTATAATGGTGACGATGATCTTGAAGGGCTTTTTGGACTTGGCAAGGCGGTTTCGCCGCAGGTTGAAGACGATGGCGACGTAGCAGAAGGTGATGATGGTGATGGGAAGGATGTACCCCGCGAGGAACCTGGTGATGTTCACCGTCCGGTGCCTCATCAGCGCCAGGGCGTGGTGAGACTTGTTCCTGGACAGGGAGAAGTTGCTGAAACAAATCACAGAGTTGCGGGCTTGTGCCGTGTCCCGGAAGACGAGAGACGGGCAGCTCATAATGATGCCGACGGTCCAGATGATGAGGCAGACCAAATAGGCCAGGTTGGTCGACCGATGGTTTTGGGACCAGACGGGAAAAACCACCGAGACGTAGCGATCGAAGCTGATGGTGGTGAGCAGGAGGACGCTGGTGTACATGTTGAGGATGAGGAGGAAAGAGTTCAGCTTGCACATGACGGTCCCAAAGATCCAGTTGTACCGCATGGCCGTGTAGGCGATGTTTATGGGCAGGAAGATGTTGAAGAGGAAGTCGGCGACGGCCAGGTTGAGGAACCAGACGGCGTTGACCGACCTCTTCATCTTCAGGGTTATGATGGCAATGACCAGGCCGTTCCCCAGGATGCCCAGCACGCAAGACACGCTGTAGATGACAACGGAGAGGATCCTGGCGATGTCCTTTGGGTCGTGGGAAGGGCTGGTCCACGCGCTGCTCGACTCCTCGTAGGTGTAATCCAGGTAGTCGTTGTAGTTATCAAGGTCGTCGGAGTAATCGGACAGATTGGAGAGGGCCATTATAGGATCGCCGCCCGCTCAGTGCCGGGCTCGTGGGGTGGTTCCTGCTGAGCAAACACACGGGGTTAGATCCGACGGCACGGCCAGGGGAGCCCCGAGGTGGCCCCGGTGCTGTCCCTGCGTGGATCTCTCCTGCCGGGAGCAGCGGGGTGCTCGGGGAGCCAGGACCAGCCGCCCCCTCCTCACCTGCACTGCCTCGGAGCTGCAATGTCACGGCTCGGATCAGACAAAATCCGTTCGCCCTGGGGCGGGTGATGCTGGGGGGGAAGCAGAATGAAGAAATTAAACCCATGAACCTGAGTGGGGTGGCTGGACCCGAACAGGGGAATTTCTCTGATTAATGGGTATTTAAACATGCTGACTGTGAGCGCTCACGGTGCCTTTGGCCATGACCCAAAGCTGGGCTCCTGCGGTGGCTCATACCTGAGCTCGTCCTTTGGGGAAGAAGAGGGCTCTGTGTCGAACCCAGCCGCACGCTGCTGCTTTTGGGGAGTTTCAGCTCAAAGTTCCCACCCCACTGAGCACCATCCTCCCTGCCGGCACGGCTCTGAAGCCCGTGGTGTGTTTGCACGCTGAGCTATTGTTTCTCCCTGGGCTTTTCCTTCCCGTGCGGCCCCGCTGCTCTCTGCCCCTTCCTTCCCTCGCTGCCGCTCCCATCGGGGATGCGGTGCTTTGGGGAGCGGGGCCTCGAGCCCTGGGGGAGCCAAGGGCAGGAGCGGCTTTCGGAGGTCCCATCCACCCCCCCTCCATGGATTTTGAGGCCAGGAGGATGCTAAAACCCCTCCAGGAGTGATGCAGCCCAGCCCCTTCGCTTCTCCCTGTGCCGGAAAAAGTGGCCAGGGGACAATTCCCCGAGTGGCACAGAGCCCATGGGTGCACACCCCGAAGAGCATCACTTGTCCCGCATCCAGCGTGGGTTTGGTGGCCGGGGAAGCGGCTCTGGGGCTGTGCCTGGCCTGGAGCTGCTGCTGGGGGCTGCTCCCAGCCACAATTAACCCAGTGCTAGCACAAAACTCGCCCTCGAGCTTGAGCTGGAATAGCCTCGCCCCAGCCAACCCTGGATGGTCGAAAGGAGGAATTGAAGCTGATGACCCAGGGGAAGTAACAGGATCAGCAGAACCAGCGGCCAGGCCTCTGCCTGGTTGTGTTCCTAGGTCATGAGCCGTGCCAGCCGCCACCTTCATGGCCCAGCAGCTCCCCCGGCAGCGCCGTCCCAAAGGCGGGTGGCACGAGTGGCCACGCTGGTGGCACAGCTCTGTCCCCAGCAGCAGCGACCCCAGTTCCCCTGCTGCTCCCAGCCGTGACCCCGCTCCTCCGCCTGGGGGGACCTGGGCAGGGCAGACCCCCCGGTTGTGCCCACTCATCCATTTTTAACAGAAAAGCTGCAATTTGCTCTTATTTTATAGTCCCTGAGCCCGGCGAGTGCAATGACATTCAGCCTGACATTTCAGAGCTGTGTTTAATGGATTATTTATTCGAATTGCCTGTTTGTTTTGCCCCTCCCCGCCCTCTTTCCCTTTTACCGGGTTTTAACTTTTCTAAGGCAGAGGTAGGAGGCAGGTGATGGGAAGGAAGCCCCCCAGAAGCCCCCCAGGGAGAGCCCTGGCATGTGAACGTGCCCTGAATGCAGTCCCTGCAGCAGCGGGTGCACGGCGAGCATCCTGCCCGTGCCAGGTCAGCAAGGGTCACCCAGTCCCACTCCTGCCAACCTGGGCTCCGAGGCATCAAAGCTCTTTTTTTATTATCATTATTTATTATTTTTTTCTCCATTTTTTCCATTTTGCACAAATCCTGCTTCCTCCCACACTCGTCATCCCCTGCCCTCTCGACGTCAGAGGTGCGCCCTGCCAGCGGGAGCCTGGCTGCCGGCTCCGCGCGCCGGGGGCGAGAGCTGGAGACCAACACAGCCGGAAAAGTCGGCCAGCAAATCCCTACCTGCCCTCCCGCCCCGAAAAGGCAGAGCCCGAGGGGTGGCCGTGCGAACCATCTTCGTGCCTCACTGAAAAAAAAATAAAATAACAAAAAAACCCCACAGACTCTGAGCAAAAAAACCCCACGCAATCGTAAGGGCCTTTCAATGTTCCTTCTGGGCTGCAAATACCTCGCTTGAGCCAAAACCATGTTACTCCCTGTTCCCTATTCATCTCTGTCCTCCTACCTCACCAGAAACCAGCACAGGATCTACCCGAAATAGCCTGCCAGCACGCAGCCGCCCTCCCCGTGATCCACACAGCTGCGCTGCTCCGGGGACCCCCGGGGGGCTGAGCTCAGCACCGGGCCGGGACCCCCGGGGGCCGTCGGCGTCCCCGGGCGCACGGCGTGGATGAGGTCAGGGCTTGTTGTTCTTGGGACGGCCACAGGAAGCGGAGGGAACAGCAGAAATGCTCAAATCCAGCTTTTCTGGGCGAAAGCGTTTCCGCGGCCGGCTCGGGCGCGCGGGGAGGACGGATGTGACTGGGAAAGGGGGAGCGCGGCCGGATCCCACCGCGGGGCTGCCTCTCGCCGTGGGATGCTCACAAATGATTTTCAGCTGCTGGATGCGGGCTGAAAACCAGCCTTGGATCAGCCTTGCCACCCCCCTCCTCCCCTTCGTGCCCTCGCTCCTTGTCCCAGCGCAGCCGCACGGTGACCGGTGCTGAGCAAGGGACATCCCCGTGTCCACTTGGTGCTGGACCCAACGTGGGTCGGGGGCGAAGAAGCAGCTCTGACATCCCCCTGCTCCTGCCCCACGGCGGTCCCCACGAGCCCTGCATTTCTTCCCAGCAGCTCCCAGACCCGTGCAGGGCACTGCCAGTGCCCGGGGGAGGGAGGAACGAAGGAACGGGAAAGCATCTCTGGGTGCCCAGCTCCAATTCACATTTCTTTTAGCTGGCAATTGCCATGGCAACGGCTCTGGCAGGGAGCGGGATTGCATGACATCCCAGCTCAATACTCCCAGAGGATGCCCCGGGAAGGAGCCCTCGTCCCGGGTGCAATCTGGACACCGACAAAACGCCCAGCAAAAAAAAATTGCTCAGACCATGCCGCTGCTAAACCCCCAGAGGGGAGGTGACACGGGAGCCGGCCAGGAACCACAGCCTCAAGCCCTATTTTTAGATTAGGTGCACGCAGAAAAACTTCCTGGCATCTCAGCGGGGCGCCCTCAGCCCCACAGCAGCCCCGCAGCATCACCTCCCGGCCCCCATCACCGGGGGTCCTCGGGGGAGAGGAGCCGCCGGGGACCCCCGTGCTGCAGCACCCCCCGAGCACCCCAGCCCCAGCACGGCACAGCCACCCCCGGCTGCTGGGCATCAGCAGGAGCAGCAGCCCCCGGGGCCGAGGAAAGGGGCACAGAGGGGAAACGGAGGCGCCGAGCCCTGCCCGAGCCCTACCTGCATCCACGGTGCTCGGGTGCATCCCTGCTTCGAGCCCCCCTGCCCCGCTCCGCCGGGACCCCCGGCCCCTGCCCGCACGAGGCCCCGTGCCGAGGTTCCCTCCCCGGCCGTGCGAGCCGGGGAAAAATAAAAAAGGAATAACTGGAAAAGGCAGCCTTAAAAAGCCGGCTGTGCCCAGGGTGGGACAGAATAACAGCATGAGTCAGTGTTTATCTGGGCAGAGCTGCGCGGGCTGGGTCGGGACGGGACGGGTCAGGTCTCTGTGAGCTGCCCCCGGCTGTGGCACGGGGACCTGGGCAGGGTGCGGGGTCACCCCGACAGCCAGGGCACCCCGCTCCAGCCAGCAGATGCTCACCCCGGGGTGCTGCAGGAGCCGGGCGATGAGGGGAACCCTGCCCTGCACGAAGTGCTGGGGATGCTGCAGGGTGCCTGGGTGGGGGGGACACGGCCCCAGCCCTTCGTTCCCCCCCGCCCCGTTCTCATGAAGGGCTCAGTGTTACCGGGAGAAACCAGAGAGCTTGCATGGGCGAAGATTTGCTTTAAAAAGGGCAGTTTATGCTCCTGTGCTGCTTGAGATGACGCGAGCTGCCTCCGAGATAACAGATCTCTCCTCTCCTATTCTTTCTTTTCTCTATATATTTATATAGATGCAGGCTGCTATTAATTCTAGGCCCTCCTGGCATTTAGCAGGCAGTAAAAAAGGCCAATAAAAATCCCTTTACCACCGGCAGAGCGCCGTGGGGACCCCAGCTCCTTCCAGCCCCGCAGCAGCGCCTGGCCCTGGGTGCGGGACAGAGGGCGAGGGCTGCAAGCTGGGCGATGCGAGAGGTTCCCATCCCCTGGGGCACATCTCCCCATTCCCTGCATGTGAGCGGCTCCCATCCCCTGGGGCACATCTCCAAATTCCCTGCACGTGAGCGGCTCCCATCCCCTGGGGCACATCTCCCCATTCCCTGCACGTCCCAGCTCCCCGGCTGCCCGGCTCGGTGCCAGCAGCCCAGCTGCGCGGCACGGCCCTGGCTCCGCGTCCCCACGGTCACAGGCAGGGGCAATAGGGCGTGAAATGGTGTCAAGTCGGGGGATTTGCATCCCACACGAGGGCTGCGGGGCTTGCCCAGGGTGCCCCGTGCGTCACCAAGGCTGTTTGGGGACAAAGCCAGCAGCACGCGCTTGGGGACCCCGTGCCGAGGCTCGCACGGCACCTGCGGAGCTGCCCCAGCTGCTCGCGCCCCTGCTCCCACCCGCTCGGGATTTCAAGGGTGCACAGAGGAAGGAAACCAAGAAAAGGAAACGGTCTGTCCCTCCTGCTGCCAGACCGACAGCCGTGGCCGTGCTGGGCTGGGGGGGCTCTCGGGGTCAGGCAGAGCGCAGCTCCCTTGCCCTGCTTGCTCCCCAAAGCAGGAGGGGGGCACCCCGAAAGCCCCCGGCGCACAGGAGCACCTCCCCAACGCGTGGCAGCAAAGCAACGCACCCCGTTCTCCTTGTTCCCCCCAAGGGGACGTTTTAAGATCCCCCCTCCCCAGACTGCATCCATCAGCCCCTTGCTCGAGCCCCTCCACGCAGCTTCCCCACAGGCAGCGCTCCTTGCTGACGTGCAGGTGCAGATATCTTTTTTTTTAAAAAAAAATGGTTGTGTTTTTAATGGAAAAGCACAAAAAATGAGGGTGGCAGTAACCTCCAGGACCCCAACACACGGCACGCATTGGGACCCCGGAGGTCACCACCACCCTCTGCCGAGCCAAACCCCAAACCCGCTCGATAATAACAGGGAGGAGAAAAGCCTCGGCTGGCTGCGGTGCCCTTGGGAGAGGAAAGATTTTCTGCTGGCTGCAGCAAAACCCTCCCCGCACCCCCAGCGTTGCTCTGCTCCCTGCACAGGCACCACCTGATGAATATAAAAACCCGGAGGCATTTACCTGAAGCTCCCAGCTCGCCAAGTCCCCGGGGTTTTGCGCACGCAGAGGCTGGATTACATCTCCCCTGCTACAGCCCCCTGAGGGTCCTGCCGGCAGCCCTGGGCTTTTGCCACTTCACCGCGAGCGGCCGGGGCCGTGGCTATTGCTGAGCTTTCTCATCCCGAGGAGGACACGCACGTCTTGCCGGCGGGAGAATGAGCGAAACCTCAGCCTGTGGCACAACAGAGCAGATGTTGCCTTGGCACGGAGCTGGCCCGTGCCTGGGAAGGAGGAAGCGATGCTCCGCGGCAGGATGTGGGGACGCAGACCATTATTTAGAGGCTTTCGCGCACGGCCCGGCTCCCCCCCGTGCCGTGCCCCTGCCCCTCGTGGGACCCCTCGGGCAGGATTTGGGCATCCCTTGTTGGCTCACGGCCGTGGGCTTGGTGCTGCTGGGGGATCAGCACCAAAGGGTCCCCGCGGGCTGCGCTGGGGCATCCGCACCCGGGCTGCCCGCTGAGCCGCTCCCCGTCACCCCCACAGCAGTGGGCACGGAGGAGAGGGACAGCCCCAAAATGTTAATGGGGTGCGTGGGGGACACCCCGCCAGCAAGGAAGCCAAAGGGCTCCCACTGCAGAACCCCCCCCAGGCCCCAAGCAGAGCAAAAATCCCGGCCAGCACTGCCCCAAGGACGCGCAGCGGAGCCACGGCGCGGCACGTGAGCGCGCGTACCCCAGGGGACCGCAGGCACGGGGCCAGGCACGTGTTGGCCCCCGACACCCCCAAGACGCGTGGCGGAAGGGGGGCTCGTCCCCCCACCACTCCGCGCCGCCCCCAGCGCCGTGCTGGCCAGGTCCTGGCTGTCCCCAGCTGCTCGTCCAGCTGTGACCCACGCACCGAGGGGGGGCCGGATCCGGCGGCGCGCTCCCGGGAACGGATCAGCCCGTCCCGAATTGCTCCGGGATGAGCGGAGGTGTGAGGAGGCGGGGAGGGGGGCTCCGTGCCTGGGAAAAGTGGGGCTTCCCCGTTGCCAGGCCCTGCAGCAGCTCCACAGCTTTGGGGGGGGGGGTCGCTGGGGCTCGCGAAACCATCCAGAAACGGGTGCAGAACTGCAAAGCCACCGCAAGCATGTGACCTGGGACAGCAGGCGGTGCCCGAGGAGAAGTGACACCTCCGGGGGCACTCGGGGCCCCGCGATGCCCCATGCAGGTGGCGATTCCCCCCCTAAAAAAAAAAACCAAGTGGCCCGGGACGGGGTCGCACGGCAGGGGCTAAAAAGAGGAATTGGGGCCCTGCTGCGATCCCGGCTTTGCACAACGCCGGGTTACAAAACCACCCCGTGGCTGAATCAGGAGGAAAATTGCTGATGCGCCCGGATCGGCGGCGCCCGGCCGGAGAAAGGAGAAGAGCGGGGAGAGAGGCGAGGCCCCTGGTGCCTGGCAGGGGGGGAATCTGGCAACGTGAGCGGCTTGTGGCCGTCACGCTGGTGCTGTACTGGAATTGTCCCCGGCCGGGGGCTGGCAGGACCCTCGGGGTGACGGTGGTGGAGCAGAGCCCAGCGGAGCACAGCCCCTTGGCCGCCAGTGCCCCACTCCTACAGGGGTGGCGCACGGGCTGGTGATGCCCCGGTCCCCACCGCAGCCCCATTTCCATGCCACCAGGACCCGTCCTAAGCTCTCCCATGGCCAAAGACCCCAATTCCCCACCACAGCCCCCCTCCAGCGACCGCTCCACCACCACCTGGTGCCGGCACTCGCGCCGCAGGGGGACACCAGCTCGGCCACCGCCTGCCCGTGGGGACAGCACGAGCTGCGCCCACTGCCATCAGCAGTGGTTGGGAATGAGCCCCCCAGCCCCGAGGGGTCCGTGGGGGACGGGGCAGGGGGGGCTCAGCGTGGGCTGCTCCTCTCTTCCCCCTCTTCCCGATACCTGGAGCGGAGCCTCGGCTGCGGGCTGGGGAGGATGAAGGCAGCGGGTGGGAGCGAGGAAGAGGAGGTCAGAGGATGCTGGCGGTGCCGGGCCACGCTTGTCGTGGGGCACGCTGCCGCTCCCAGCCCGGTTTTAAGGGGAAGGGGAGGGGGAAGCAGCCGCAGCGGCATCCTCGGGGTGTTTCTGGCAGCACTTTGCTCCGCGAGCAACAGCTGGGAGAGGGTGGGAAAGCTGGCGGGGATCCTGCGGTGAGCCAGCGCTCGGAAGCAACGCGCTGCTTCCCGTGGGGACCCCTTTCCTGCCCCCCTCCCGGCCGAGCCCCCGTGGTCCTAACGAAGCTCGGGGGCTGCAGGGGGATGCCGGGTGGGACCGGGGGGGGCTCTGTCAGGGCCAGGAGGCTGCCAGCTGCCCCCTCCCCACCCCAGGTCCCCCCACCCTCCCCGCCGCCCCCAACTCCTTCCAAGACGTTGAGTCACTTCCCCTGGCGAAATCTGGCTCCCAAACGCCGCCGCTGCCGCTGGGGCTGCTTCATCCCAGGGCTTTTATTACCCCCGGGGCTCAGCAGCTGCTTCCAAGCAGCCCCTTTGGTGCCTTTCATGGGGGGGGGGGGGTGCTGCACATTGAGGCGAAATTGGGGGTTCACCTGCGAGCCTGGCCCCGCTGCCAGCTGGGCGGAGGCTGTGCAGTTTTCCGGGGCTGTCCCTGCCTCGGCGAGGCTGCGCCCCGCAGCACGCCCCCGCGGCACAGGAGGTTCCAATAACCCCGCTCTTGATGTGGCACCCAGCAGATTTTCCCCCCCCCCCCTTCCCTTCCTCCCTTCCTCCGGAGGGCTCGGTGCTTCGCGTGCCAGGGATGGCCCCGATTGTCCCACGCTTACAAAAACGGCCCCTTCGGGACAAATCAGTGGTGTCACCTCCTGCCCTGAGCCCTGCGGGCAGGGATGCGCCTGCGGATGCTCCCCTCGCGCCCCCCGGCAGCTCTCACGTCTCCGAATTAGCCACCGGCGGGTTCCTTCATCCAGCTGCCTTCCCCCCCAAAAAAAATGGGGTTTATCCTCAGACTGAGCTTGAGGGGTGTCCTGGGAGCGAGCAGGACGAAGGCTGCCTCTGTGGGTGCAAAAAAAAGGAGAAGGGCAGCCCCTTGGGGTGCACACCTTCGGATGCGCCCCACCAGGACCAGCCCAGCCCCCTGCCCCCGGGGTCCTTCCCCAGGCGTCCGCGATTCCCACGGGCAGGGCAGGATGCGGGCCGGGACCCCGCTCAGTCACCCTTGATTTAGCAGAACTTGTGAAAACAAAAAAAACCCCACGCTGACACCGGGCAAAGTCCCGCTGAGCTGGGGTAAAATGCAGCCCCGGTGCTCGCTCTGCGGTTCGGGGCTCGCTGCTTGAGCGCCGCTGGCTCAGCGAAACGCCGCCGGCCGGGGGCTGGGGAAGGAGAGGCAACCCTGCGGAAACGCCGCGGTGCTACAGGGGAGCAGCCACCCCTCTGCCTGCCCCGGAGGTGGGAACCGGCCTGAGTCACCTCCGAGCTGCTGGCACCGACGTGGGAGAGCAGCGGGAGGCGTCCCCTGCCCCCGGGGGGCTTTCTGCATGGCCCACCAGCACCGTCCAGCACCCTGGGCATAAAAGCAGCACGGAGACCCCCAGCCCAGCTCACACCGGGGCTGGTTTTAGGTGCCCTGCACAACGCAGGGCTTCCCCCTTGTGATTTCCCTTTTTTTGTTCCCATCTGGCCCTGACGATGCTCTCAGCTCACAGCCAGGGCCGGCTCTTTGCCCCCAGCCCCCCTCAGCCCCGCTCGTGTCGGGTGCCTGGAGCAGGGGAGGTGGGAAGCAGCCGCACCGCGTGCCCAGGAGCTGCTCCCATGCCATGAGCAATCCCCCTCTCATCCCTCTTTTAGCCTTCTTCAGAGCCAGCAAGGCTCAGCCAGCACCTCTGTGACCGCATGCGGACCCCCGGCAGCTCGGCACCCCCCTCGATATCCCCACGGGGATCCCCAAAACCTCTCCCCACTTTTCCCAGGCCTAACTGCGAGGAGCTCGCCCCGGGACCTGCGGCGGCACCGCGCTTCCCACCGCCGCCACGTCCGAGTGCGAGCAAAAAACCCTGCAAAAAATTAAAAAAACCCCATGTGCAGGATGTCGGAGGGACTGCTCGCTCTCCAGGTTTCGCTGATTTGCTACAACCACGGAAAAAAAAAAGAAAAGAAAACAAAACAAAACAAAACAGTCCCAGGCTTGTGCAACGTGCGGCTTATAAATAGCAAGGCAGCAGGGAAGCCCAGCAGGGCTCCAGGCCCTCCATGGATGTGCTCTGCTTTCGCCCCTTTTGCTCTGTTTCAGCTTCCCGGGGACCTTCAGGGGGGTCTCTCCCCCCCGTCCCCGGTTGGGGTTTTGGCACCCCCGGGCTGCCGCTGCGAGCCCGCACTCTTCCAAGTCCCCATTTATTTTACAGCCTGAGCAAAATTAAGAAAATGCGTGATTAAAATTTGCTTGCGGCAGAAAGCCAGCGCCCACGCCAGGGGCTGAGGTCGGTTCTGGCTGGATTTTTGTTAATTAAAGGGAAAAATAGGCGATAGGCTTGGTTCTTTTTGCACTGAGGGTCGGAGGAGGACGGGCAGACGCGGGCAGCTCCCCGCGAGCCGGGGCGGCCGTCGCAGCGGGACGTTTGGGGAAGCCCCAGCCACGGACACAGGCACTGGGGCAGGGCTGGGGAGCACTGGGGAAGCAAGGCTTGGGAAATGGCTTGAATGTTTTTTTGGGGACTGAATCCCACTTTTAGCCCCCGTTGCTGTTGCCACACCCAGGCCGCTGCCGACTGCGTCCCTCTGAGGGTTACTGGTGAGCTCCCAACGCCTCAACCAATTCACCCAAATTTTCCCCCAGGACTCTCCCCATGTGTTTCTTTCTACAAGATTAACGGGGACGATGAAATTACTTTTTCTCCTTGGTACATCGCTACCAACCTGGCAAAAAAACCCACCTGGCAGTTTCCCACACACGGGGACTGACAGTGTTACCGCACCCCTCCCTGCGGGGATTTATGGTCCCAAACAATTTTCCCCAGGCGGTTTTCCTATGTACATCCTGGAAAAATCAATCAAACAAATAATAATACAAACCATGCAAGACCTGGGTTTATAAAATGAGGGGATTTGGGGAGGGACAGATGTGTTTTGGTCATCCCACAGCAAAGCCAGGAGCAGTGATGCGATGTGACACCCTTTAAGACCCTTGGGAAGAACCCAGTGATTAAGCCTCCAGCTGGATTTATCTGAGTAACACCAAAGGGCTCTGAGCTTTACAAATAATGTTAATAAAACATTTTTCTTTATTATTATTATAATTTTTAACCCAGTTTTCCTCGCCACAGTCTCTGGGTGACCGCTGTCTGTTGCGGGCTCGTTGCAAGGCCAGCCAGGGCGAAGGGGGGAGCGCCACCGAGGGTCTCCCCCGGGGACCCGGGGGCATTTCGGCATGCCCCGGGGGCATTTTGGAGCTCGCCCAGCTCCGGCAGGTCCCCATCACATTCCCCATCCCCAGCTGCCGGGAGGAGCCACGGCTGCGGTTTGCTTTCGGGAAGCCTCGGCCCCGCTGCCGGCTCCCAGCAGCGGTGCCATTTTCGGGCTCATTTCTTCCCGAGCCCTGGGCACGGATCAGCCCCAGCCCGGGTGATAAAAATAAAAAATAATTAAAATATTCCTGCTGGGGCTGTGCCAGCCACGGGGCTATTTCGGGAGCGCCGTGCCCGGGGTGCCCGCACCCATCGCCGGGCTTCCCACCGCTCTGCTCCCCAGTGCCCGGGGGGCTCCCTGCTCCTGCTGTGCCCCACGGGGCCCCGGGGGATCCAGCAGCACCCCCCTGAAAATTGATTTAAAAAATAATAATCAGTGTGGGAGCACCTAGAAGGGGATTAATTAGTGCTGTTGATGGAAGCCAGATCTAGAATTTGCCTTGGAAAGAAAACAAATCAGAGCCCAAAAGGGAGCGCGGGGAGCAAAAGCTGCGCCGGAGAGCCGCATGCAAATGTTCCGTGTCACATTATCCAGAATTAATGCCTCGGTTTGTCAGCGCAGATGAAAAGGCTTTAACCTAAAGAATCAATTAAGTTTTTCTTGCAGACGGCCTAATCTAACCCATGGGGGACTTTGGAGGGAGCGCAGCCCCTCGCTTTCCTTGATGGCAGCCGTAAATCTCCGCCTGGTTGCGGCACCGAGCCGCGGAGCGGGGCGAGATGCTTGCTGCGGGGTGAGCAGGGTGTAGGACAGGCTGTGGGATCACCTGCCCGTCTGTCCGGACTGCTCGGAGCCTGCTCTCAACATCCAACAGCTCTTTGCTCCTATTTTCTGTTCTTGTCTCCCCGTTACGGAGCTCGCAGCCCAGGCGCCCTTTGCCAGGTGGGAAGCCACGGCGTTGGCTCGACGGAGACGAATCCCTGGGAAACGCGCGGCCGGCGGCACGGAAAACCTCCCTGCCCCTCCTGGTCTGCTCTTCTGGCCCAAAGGACAGAGGCACCTCGGTGCACGGCCCGGCTGTCGGACCCTGTGGAGGTCTCCAGGGACCAGAGGGTGAAAAAGCATCGGGGGGGAGATGGAGGAGGGGGAGAGAAGGGGACACGCTCAGCCCATTGCCCGGAGAGGGGTGGGACGAGGCAGGATGAGGGTGCTGGGCACCCAGGTGAGGCCTGACGGCCTCGGCAGCGTGCCAGGGGAGCCAATCAAGCGCTGTGGATTTGCATATTAATGGCATCTCATGAATAACGCATACCCAGCCAAACCGAGCTGGCGATGGCTGCGTGCACCGGGAGCACGCGCTGCCTATTTACATTACTTCCATTTGCTCTTTTTTTAGTTTTCCTACCTTGGAAGAAAGGGCCCCAGCCTCAGCCCTGGGGATAATCGGTATCAAACCCTGCCGGTGAATAACAAGCACGCCGCTCCCGTCAGCAGCTGGGGCAGGAAAGGGCAGCCCCCTCTACGATTTTATGGCTGAGGCTCAGGGCTGGAAGCGTGGAAGAAAGGTTCCCCCCTGGTCAGCCCACAGAGCTCAGCACCTCCGTGGCCCTCCGTGGGGCTTTCCCCACTCGCAGCGGCCCCCGAGCACCCGGTTTGGGGCCGTAGCCAGTGCTGAGCAGCTCCGTGCCCTGGTCTCCTGTGGCCGCTGGTGCTCTTCTTGCTGCTGGAGTTTCCATGCAGGTGGGTGACGACGGCTCAGCACAGGGAGGACTTTTTCAGCCCCCAGCCTCTCCAAATCCTGCAGGAAACTCAGGGCAAATTGCATTTTAGAAACGAGTCGCATCAAAGGTGTCTCGAAATCAGCAGCCCCGTGCGGGGACGCAGGGCAGGAGCCGGAGCGGGGACGGCGCTGGGGCCACCGCCGAGACCGTCCCTTGTGCCCCCAGGGGAGCACGGGGACCAGCCCTGCCGAGCCTGCACAGAAATACCTGCAGCCGGGTGCCTTCGGGGACCTCGATTTAAATAGCACCAAAACCCTTCCAGCCAGCAAAACAGCGAGCACACAGCCCCGCTGCTGTAACATCACCGGGTTTTGGGTGCCCAGCCCCAGCTCCCCCGGCACCCAGCGCCACCCAAAATCCTGCTGCCGTGCCCCTTTCCAATATTTCCTCGGGGCGAGTTTCCAATTTTCCTCGGGTGGGCTGTGCCCAACCTGCGTTTCGGATGGAAGGAGGTCGGAGCCGAGCAATTCAGATCCTCGCCATCCCCATCAGGCTGCGCTGGAGGGGCCGGCGGTTTAATTGGCGCTAATTCAATTAGGCTCGCCTCTGCTTTATGTCCCGTGACATGGAGACATAATGAAATTATAAAATGCGATAATTTTACACCAAAAAGATTATTAATATTCCGGCACTCGCTAGCAGCGGAAAGCAAAATGATCAGCGGGAGCTGCCTCTCGTTTGGGTGGATTTCAGAGATTTATGGGTTTCCGGAGCTGCTGGCACGGAGTTTTCTGCCCCGTGGGGTGCAGGAGTGGGACGAGGGGGTCGGGGGGACAGGGGCAGCCCCCGGGGGCTGGGGTCCAGCAGTGAGGGTGACCCAGCCTTGGCCTTGCCCACGTCGTTCCTGAATCTCCGGCTCCCTCGGAAACCGCCCGACCGTGCTCGCGCAATAAAAAGAAGAGAAGGAAATTTAATAAGATTTCAAATTGCCTGCTCCCGAATTCAAATTGCTCCATATATTATGCTCCTGAGAACCCCCGCGCTTCCTATTCTCCTCCAATCCTTTGAGAAAATAATAATAATAATAATAATAATTAAAAAAAAACTTGTGAAGCTGGAGAGAGTGGGGCCGACGCTGCTGTGTGGGGAGACCTCGTCCCACCGCACCCCCGCGCTGAATTGGCCCCGATCCTTCTAATTCTTGCTAATTATCAGCGAGACGTTGCCTACAAAGGGGCGCGTTTGCAGCTGGATTTTCCTCCTTTGGGCCCCTTGAGGGTTTCACACCGGGCTTTCTGATCGTTCGCTGCTTTCAAAGAGCCAGGGCTGCTGCCACCCAGACCTGTCCCGACCGACGGAGGCTTTGCCTCGCCCCCGCTACCATCGGGCTGACGGCTCTCAGCTCCCCGCGGTCTCCACACCTCAATTAATCCAGCCCCAGGGCGCAGAGGCAGGGGGAAATTGGAGGCTGGCCTGGCAGAGCGGGCTGCCAGGGTGGGCAGGAGGTGCCCCCCCAGCAGGATTGGTGCTGGGGGGCCGGGGCAGGGCAGGGCACCCGGGGAATCCCCCCCCTCGGGGGGACGTGGAGGGCTCGCGCCCGTCGCGCTCGTTTGGGCAAGGTTCGGAAGCAGCCCTTTAAATGAGTCGCTTATCAATTAAACGCGTGATTTTTGCCAGGCAAATTAAAACCCGTGCTCCTGCTTAATTAATAGGGCAGCTTTGTGTTTGACAAATTAGGGACACTCTTGATGAGCTAATTTGTTAATGAATGGGAGCCTTGGGGCTCTTGTTCCATTAGGCGTTGGCACCGCCTTTAATGCGCGGAGCTGCTCAGGACCCCCCGCTCCTGCCCGCCCAGGGGGTGCCTCCTGCCTGTCCCCGGCGGTGTCTGGACCCCATTGGGCTCAAACTGTGCCCAAAACAGCCCCGGCAGCACCGCTTGCCTTCCCAGTACCTCGATTTACTGCTTGGCACCAGTGTATTTCTCCTTCCCCCTCTTCCAGGAGGATTTATTTAAGGCTGCTGTCAGGGCAGAACGTGACATGCCCGAGGTGCTGCCCGCCATGGGAAGAGGAGATCCTGGGGACGTCCCCGTGGTGCCAGTGCCCGTGTCCTGCTCCCAGTTCGGACCAGTAAGACAGCGTGCTGCTAGGTGAGCATCGCTGGCCTGGGAAAAGGGTGCTCCAAGCACAGCCACGGCAAGGGAGGCACCGAGCCGGGACCCAAACCAACGTGGTGGGACCAAAACCTCACCACCAGCAGGACCAGCAACACCAGTAAGAGCCCCAGCGGGACACGTGGGGAAACCCACGCCGTGCCTCCCGCTAGGTGACCTCGCTACGGCAAATTGCACTTTACATTAACAAAAAAAAGGAGCCCGATTTAGCGAGGCTGCAGGATGTGCCATTTTTCCCCCAAAACCTGATTAACGGAGAGCCCAAAGGAGCAGCTCCCTTTTTTATTTTCAGCTGTCGGTGCCTGCTGCACCAGCCGCCGCGTTATCAGCTCAGTACGGGAAGCCGAGGCACCCGGAGCCACCGCTACCTTTGGTTTTAGCAGGCTGTCAGTCCCGGGATGTATTTGCTCTCGGCCCCTCAGAGGAGCACCAGTTTCCCCTTCACGTTGCACAAATTTGCCAAGTTTCCAGCTTCCACAAACTTCTTTTTGCCGCGGCAGGCCCGCGGTGACCAGAGTGCACCTCGAGAGAGGGCACAGCCTGTTCGGGCGGAGAAAGCAAGGATAAAAAAAAATAATAATAATTAAAAAAATGGCATTAAATGGCAACCGCCTGTCACAGTTTCCACCAATATTTGGCAAAAATAATAATGTCCAAGCTCAAGCCAACGCTGCTCGCATGTCCCGTGGTGGTTTGCTGTCTGATGCTCCGCCAGCGTTTGCTGCTGCGGTCAACAAGGAAGGGAAAGCCGGAGCTCGAGCTGGGCAGAAGCACATTCCCGGAACTCTTCTCCACCACACGCTAACTGTGGTTGGAAGGGACCTTGGGGACCGACTTGCCCCAGCTCAACACAGGGCCAAAGCTCAGCCCCGAGGAGCTCCTGGGGGCTCCATGGGCTCCGTGGTGCTCGTGCCCCCCGGTGCCATCCAAGTCCCCGCTCAGCCGCCTCTACAAGGGTCGCACGTTTGGGCACGGAGCTCCGCCGCTTGTTTTTTTTTTTTTTTCCCCCTCTATTTTCTAACACTCCAGCCTCAGATCAATAAATTAATTCAAAATCATCTAACGAGCACTCAGCCTGTAATTTATTTTTCATAAGTGTTAATCCAATTCCTTCCGCACGTCGTGCCTTTGGGACCCTGACAAATTAGGAAGCCATTCAAGACGCTTCCCCGGCGTTCCTTAGGCAGACAACAACAACACCGGGCTGAAAACAACAATCACACAGAGCTCTTGCTAAGGACGGTTTTCAGAGCCCCCGAAACACGCTGCATTTTACTTGATCCTCTGCCTCCTCCGATTACTGGCGTGCCCGGGGGCCCGTCCCCGAGCAGCTCACTTCAGCCTTTAATAGCTGCTGTAACAACGAGTCCTGCCAAAAGCCCCGCTCCGATGCGGCTTTTACTGTCAGCCGGAATAATTATCGGGGGAACAACTCCTGCATTAGCTGTCGCAGGACCATAAAGCACGCGCCAGCTTCAGTCGAGGGCTTGCGAAGGCTTCTAATTCCTGCTGGCATTGTTGTGGCTCTCGCGGAGGTCTGGAAAGCCGAGCAGACTGCAGGAAATACGAAGGGCCGATTCCAGGCTATTTTAAGCTGAAAAACAAGAAATAGCACAGCTTCTCCGAGGTCTCCCAGAGCCAAGAGCTGCCCAAGCTCAGGGCCTCGTTGTTGGGAAAATCAAAACTGGAATGGGAAAGGAGCTCAAGCTGGGCGAGGAGCTAAATCCCCCCCGGCCAGCTGGCCCCACGGCCATGGGAGGACTCCCGTGCCTTCCTCGAGCTGCCTGCACCGTGCCGGTGGCCGTGTGAGCTCGGCACCTCTGCCCTGTGCCAGCCGTGGCCACGCAAACACCAGGAGGGTGCCCAGCGAAGAGCTGAGGGAGCTGCAAGCAGAATCGGTGCCATCCTGCTCCCCTGCCGGAGCTGACACCCGCGATGCGCCCTCGCCTTCCGCCGGCTGCCACGGCGTGCTCGGTCTACAAAGGGAAACAAAAAAAAACCCGCAGTAATATTTACAAGGTGATTAGGCACAGGGCTGACTTGAACTTTGCTGGAATAGAGGGAAAAACAAACAAACAAACAAACAAAAACCAAAAAAACAGTTGGGCTGGGAGGGCTTTTCCTGATTTTCCACGGAAATCAGAATGGCAACAGGCTGCTGCTGGGCACACAGGGGGCTGGGGCCGTCCCCGGGGGTCTCGGAGCCCTGCTTGTGCCCACCCTGAGCCCCCACCCCGACCTCCCACCCTGATCTATCTCCCACCCTGAGCCCCCACCCTGACCTCTCGCATCCCAGCTGCCCGTGCTGGTTCTATGCCCATTAGCGACGCTGGGGAGCTTGGCACCGCTGTGCCAGGAGGGGCTGCAAATCAAGGCGGCTGCTGCAGAGGGAATGCAGGGAGCAAAATCTAATTCCCCAGGCCCCGAGCCTGGGTGCCTGCCTGCCATTAGCAAGCTCCCTGGAACCGCTCAGCTTATCTCTAATTCTATAAGACGACTGCTGAGAGAGGCAGGGCGAGCAGCGTCTTCGTTCCCCACAAAAGAACGGGATTTGAATTTCTGTGCCATGGGATTAGGGAAAAAATTAAAGCGAGACGCTTGAAAGAAAGCAAGAACGATCGCCTTTTATTTTCGTTTAGCAGCACTCCTTGTACAAACCCCAGCCGAAATGCAATTTACAGCAGCACAACACATTTTACACGACACCGTGCGCCACGGGCAGGCGGAAACGCGGCGAGGAACCGCCTGCTCCTTGCCCGCGCCGCTCCGAGCACCACGCCTCGGGTGCCACGAGGGGTGCTGGGGCTCGGCAGGATGTGTCCCTCCATCCACGGCATGGGAAGGCCTTTCCCTCCTCTCTGGGGTGATTTATGGTGTGCCGGGTGGTGGGAGAGCTCGGTGCCAGCAGATCGCCGGCCCCGCCGTCACCCCGGTTATCCATCAGCCAGCAGCTCGCTGCTCCCCTGTCGCTCCGGAGTTATAGAGCTACCCAGCAAAGTCGCGGGGAAATAATTGTTTGCTTGCTGCTCGGCCCTCGGAAATCCAAGGAGAAAATGAGATTGTGCCTGCTGGCTTTAGACCGCGGGGTTTTTCCTCCTTGCTGTGCTGATTTCCACGTCCCCACGCCTCCCGTCCGGCAGCTGCGAGCAGCGTTGCAGCGGGCAGCCCTCGGCCAGGGGCTCCGCACCGGGAGGGCTTTGATGAGCCCCACGGGGGAAATTTCAGCCCCGCTGAGGACCAAAAGCGAGTGGTGCTGCCCATGGAGGCGCGGATTTGCAAAGCCTCACGGCTTCAAACCTGGATTTAAATAGCGCCTGGACGAGAAGCAGACTCCAGACAAATGGAGATGTTCCGCTGGATACGTTTAATCTCATTAACCCAGGAGCTGTTTGTGTGCTGCAGTTCAATCATCGCAGAGCGGGGAACCCACACCCGGCAGCAGTCAGAGGCAGGAGCCAGCGGGGAAGCTGCATTCAGGCACGGCTGAGATCAACCTGTCTGCTTTTACCTCCCCCCGAGCAGCAGAAATGCTGCAAAATAAATTACCCCTAGCAAATTAGTGTTTCTTTGTAAGGACCCGAGGAGCTCTCAGGAGTGCCAGGTCCCGGGGCAGGCGATGCTCGGTGCTGCCCCAAAAAGGCACCTGCACGGCCGGGGCTGCGGCGGTGTCTCAGGGCTTGGGGCTGGAGCTCGTGGTGGCCCCATGCAGAACAAAACAAGATCCGAGGGGCTCTCCTGCAGAAGACGGCTGCTCTGACATCCTCCTCTCCTCCTGAAGGAGACCAGAAGCGAGGACGTCAGAAGGGGCTGGGAAAAGGGATTGATTTCGGAGAAGGGAAAGGCAGCAAGCGCAGGGCTGGCTCCAAGAAAGCAGCATTTACAGCCCGCTGCCGAAGCCTTCCGCACCCAGACTGCATCTCTGCCCAGGCCCTTTTAATGGAATTGATTTCTCGGGACGAGCCAAGAGACATATTTACAGCAGGGTCTTGCAGGTGGCAGCTCTAATAAATGCCAGCAAGGAGGAGGCGTGTGGGACCCCTGCGGAGCCTTAAGGGGATGAAGGCAACAGCCACCACTGCTACAACTCACTCTTCTTCCCCAGACAAGACTTAGCATCCTCTGCGCCACCCCAGACCCTTGCCAACGGTACCTTGCAGCACCCCAGGTCCGAGGATGAGCCTGCCCAGCACTACGGGGCCTTCAGCTCCTCTCTTGGCCACGCTCGGTGGCAGGGGAGCCTCTGGGAGCAGCAGCGGCGCTGTGTGAGCTGCGGGCTCGCTGCTTTTCATGCCCCCTTATCCAGTCTCTGCGTGGCTTGCCACTTTAAAGATATTTTTTTTTTTTAATAAAAAAAAGCCAACCCCAACCCCAATCTCTGTTCCAGATGGTCTGGAGGAAAACTCACATCGGTTGCCAGCAGTCAGAAAGCTCGGATTTTGCTTTCTCGGTCCTGAATCTGAAGCTCGGAAAGGTCAGACCTCCCATGGAGACAACGGCAGCGTGCTCTACGCTTTTCTCATCGCCAGGCTCACAAGGTTGGCGATCCCAGCGCGTTGCACCAAGCCAAGGCTGCCACGCTTGTCAGATCCACGCCTGGCTGCTGGCTCCTGCCGCAGCCCACACACGCAGGGGGACGGGGCCGTGGCAGCGGGGCACGCGGGGCCAGCAGCTCTGTGCCCTGTCCGACGCCTTCCCACTGCTCTCTTCTCAAGATGCGCAGCGTTTCGCATGTCTCTCCGTGCTGCAGGCATCGGAGCACTTCCTTTCAGGTGCTACGTCTGCATCTGGCATTATCCAAACCACCTGAGGATTCCCCTGCTGCCACCCGCTCCGGGCACGGGCAGCTTCCATCTCAATGCCTTGCATGGGAGGTGAAGAGAGGACTGAAAAAAAACCACGGATCCCGGGCTCTGGTGTCAAAGAGCTTGCAAAAGGCTGCAAAGATCTGCTCTAACTGCTCTTCCCGGTGAAATACGGGGAAAATAAACATTTGGGAATCAAAGGCTAATGCATGGAGCAGATGTGCCAGCAACGATAAGGCGAAGCGGTGCCTTTAGAAACCAAATTTGAGCTTTGCGCAGATTAGACATTAAAATGAACTCGCTTAATTTCATGCCATATGCAAATCTGTGCCAGCTGTCAGCTCTGTAATCACTGGAGACTAAATGTAATAACTAAACAAGAACAAAAACACAAGGACTGGGTCCTGCAGAAGCCCCTTTATTAGCAGCTCGTGCTCTGGGAAGCCAGGAGCTTGCCTGGCCCGCGGCTGGCGGACACGTAACCCAAATGTCAGCAGGAGCCTCAATAAACGTCTGCGAGGAAAGTAACTGAAAAAGATGAGGCTGCTACCTACTCCTGACATTCACGGGTTCCCAGACGAGCTACAGTTACAGCTTTCTGCGTGATCCGACTCTTAGTAATCCGGCGGCTGGGCTGAGCGAGTGACCCAGACCTCCGGAGGAGAAGCCAGGCCGTCAGCAGGCACCTCCCCGGCCCACGGCCGTCCCTTGGATGCAGGACACGGACGTGCCATCAGCCAAGAGCCCACAAAGGCAGAACGAGGAGAAATGTTCCCGTTTCCCTCTGGATGGAAAATCTTGGAGCGCTGATCCCCACCCAAGCAGAGAGCATCGTCCTGCCTTCCTCCCGGCGCCGAGCCCGGAGGAGCCGCACTGAGTCATGGCGCAGCCCCGGACATTTGCTGTGACACTGGGCCAGCATCAGCCCGACTGGAGCACTCCCCCAGAGCTCCTAGCTCTTGCCTGAAGCCATTTGTTGTACCCGGGAGAAACGGCAAGCTTAGAAGTGCTTCCAGAACAGGCAGACCTCTGAGCAAAGCTCGGAGCTGCAAGGAGCTGGGGTGCGAGCTGCGGAGCCTGGAGGAGGCGGAAGGCAGGCAGCGGAGATTTAACATCCCATCTCCCGAGTAATTAAATCCAGCCGCATAAAGCGAAATGTTTAACAACTCCCGACTTTTGTAGAGTGCTGGAGGAACCTGATAAAGACGGAGTTAGGCTGCCGGTAATAAACCGAGGCTGCTCGCTGCACCATCACTGGCAGTGGGAGGCGAAAGCCTGGGTTTTAATTCGGAAGAATTTCAGGGGACACATTTTACAAGAGCCGCCAAAGGCCATGAGCACTACACGTGCTCTGAGCTGTGCCCCACATGCCGGTGGCACAGGAGAGGCTCCAGCCCTTATCCAGCCTCCGCCAGGGGAGGCAGGAGCCTCCTCGAGCACACAGGAGGCTGTGTAATTGTCAGGGATCCCTCCCCGGCATCCCTGCACCATCCCTGCTGCAGTTGCCACGGATACCGAGCATCTCTGCAGGCACCTCTAAGGAAAATTGTCCCCTGCTTGCAGCCACCACCTCGTAGCACACGGCCGCCCCCAGACCTCCCGCTCGTGGCTTCTGCCTCTCCCCCAGCCGAGGCTGCCCAGGGCTGGGCCTCATCCTGCCCCCGGGGCTCTGGCAGGCAGCAGGAGATCCTGATCCCCCCCCAGGCTGAAGGATGGGGACAGCCGCCTCCAAGGGAGAGCCTCCAGGCAGACGACGCTGCTGGCCTCCTCCTCCAGCTGCCAAAAGCCTCCTCCAGCTGAAAATAAATACATGCAAAAATAATGAGAGACCTTATTTTATTTATTTTGAAGTCAAGTCCGAGAGCCGGGAGGCACCCAAACCTAGAGGAGCACCCCCCGAGCAGAGGCTGCTGGCGGCCCCCGCTGCCTCCAGCTATGGCCGATGGTGAAAGCCTCTCCCTGGGCACACGCGGGGCTGCCACCCACCTCGTCCTCCCCCCTGTCACGATAGCGAGGAGAAGTGCCACCTCCGAGCCTAAGGAGCCGCCGCCTTGCCCTCCCAGCCTCTGCAGGGTCTCCTGCCGAGCTCTGACAGCTGTCAGCACCTTCGCGGGGGGGGCGAGCTGAGAGCCTGGCACGGGAAAAGAAGCTCCTTTTGTGATCCGCTCCCACGAAACACCTACCTCTTGCCTGTTTTAGCCCTCCTCGTCCTAGATTGCGAGCCCGGGAGGCAGCGAGCGTGCCGGAGCTGTGGCTGCTGACTGAGGTGAGTCCCCCCGGGAGCAGAGGGCTCCGTAGCACGGCTCTCCCCCCTGCCCCACCGCGGCACCTGGAGGGGAGCAGGAGGCTGGTTTCACCCCGCACGGCTACCGGGCAGCCATGTCCTACACGGGTTCCTTCACCCCCTGGCACTTTGAGGCCGATGAAGGGAGTGGGAGCAGGAGCCTGCAAGGGTTTTGAAGCTAAATCCCTCTCAAGAAGCATCGTCGTCGCGCTTTTAGCCAAACATCCCCCATCGCTCAGAGAAGTGGGGAAGAAGTTAAAGCGAGATTAGCTGAGATCTCACCACAGAAGGCCTCGTTATCCCAGGAGGACTCATCTGGCTCCTGGCACAATTAAACGGGCTGAGCTGGGGATACCTGGCACTTGGCAGGATAAAAGCCCAGAGGGGAGGCTGTGGGAGGCAATTTCCCCTCTGTTATTGACATGCAAATCATCCCCGCAGCAGCTCAGGGGTTTAATATATTTCCAGATTGCCTGGCGTGGAGTCACATCAGTCAAGTATATGTGGCAGTCAGTCCAAAATGACTCTTATCATGGAGTCAGCACTTCCACATCAGCCTCAAGGACAGGCTGGAGATGAGCGTGCAGCCCCTCGCCTGCCCTTCTGCTCAGCCCCCCTCCGGGGCAGGGCTCCCACGGATTTTGGGGGCTGCAGGAGCCCCTGGTGAGGGGCGGTGGCAGAAACGGGCCGGGGGTCCCAAGGGATGTCCTCAGCCTTGGGAACACGTACGGCTGCGGCTTTCCACGCCCGCTGACTCCTGCAAACCTGATGTTACTCACTCAAAGGCGGGGTGGCTACCACGATCAGGCACCGCCGTGAGAAACAGCACTCTTCTCTCCCACAAAACATGTAGGTTTTTTTTTCCGAGATTGCTCAGCTCTGCTCCCCATGCTCCGTGGCTCCCAGGACCAGAGGTTCTCCGTGGGTAGGACACTGAGGGAGGTGTGCCAGGCGCTCGGCCCAGCAGCGCTCAGCTGCTCGGAGAACTGTGCTGACCACAAGTGCAATAACATAAAGCTCTTCCTCCACGCAGCTGGGACTCTTTATTCCCCTCCTCCCCCTAAATTTCGTTTCTCATTAGATCCAGACGTTCTGCGTGGGCTTGCTTGGGACTGGCCGGTGGAACCAAGCGCGCTGCTCTCATGGCGAGGCAGCTCCACACAGCGCCGGCCCGGCCTAGCCGAAATAACCCAGCTCCCTGCAGTACTGCTTTGAAAGTGTCCCTTTTGTCCATTTATTCCCAGTGCTGCAAACCAATCTGTCTGAGAACCTCGTTCCTCATTATCCATCAAGAGAGCCAACAAAGCCCTCTGTTTCTGCACCCTCTCGGAGCTTTGTTTTTGGCTGCCTATTCAGTGCTGTGTTTGTGCTCCCTCGCGCTAAGAGCTTTAAATTGTTCACTTAGCCTTGAACCCCCTCGCTCGATGTCTTTAGTTGCAGCTAGAAGTAATCAGACAATGCAATCTTGCTTTTTGCTTACCCTTCCATCTTCTCTTTAATTAAAAGTCCCTTTGGTCTTCGCACTGCTCGCTAGCACTTGGATCCGGGATATGGTTTCCATTTGCCTTGCAAGCGCTGCAGCTGAGAATGTCGAAACCGTTTTTCACAACAACCTTGCTTTGACCCGGGTGACAGCTTTACCACCAGGCATTTGATCTCTTACTTGCCCATCTGTTCATTGATTAAAATCCCACACTCCGATATGCAGCTCTGCCTCCGCAGCCAGCGGCTTCTCCCCACAGCGCAGCCCTGGAGCAGACAACGCGCCTGTCCTGGGGATACTCCCAGAGCAGATCACGGCATCCTCAGGGCTTCAGTTTAACCCCACAGCTCGGGGGAACCGGCTGCTGGTCAGGCCCTGCCACACTGCCCACGAACAGGGGAACCAAGGAGGAGAAGGGCAGGGTGAGGGGGCACAAGACCCTGGCAGCCACAGCCCTCAGGCACACCACAGCCACGTGCTCCCGTCTGGAAAAGAATGCCTCTATCACACGAGTTTTCTCCCTTTAATGCGTTGCCCACACCAGTACTGCTGCCTGTCACCTGAAGGCACTGGGGAGGTGCAGGGACAGCAGGGATCAGCGGCATGGTCCCCGCAGACACAGCGCTGAAGGCTTCAGGGACGTGAGATCTGTGCCGCCAGCAGCAGTGCCACCAGCGACAGATCCCCCAAACCTCCCCGGAGCACAGCATGGCCATTTTTCATCAGGATGAGCAGTGTCAAAAGGAAGCTAGAGCCTTACTCAGCCTTATAATATGTTTTGCATGATCACTGCCCCTAAAAGCTGAAGGTATCGCGGTCCAGGAGGGAGGCTGCAATGCTGGGAGGCTTCTGCTGAGCAGCGAAATGAGTCGCTGCCACCTACCGGCTCCAGGGATCCCTCTGCTTCCACGTTCACCCAACTTCAGCCTCAAAGTTTTAGTAACAACCGGCCTCTTATGTGGCTTCTCTTATGTGACACAAGGACATCCCAGCACCCTGCTGCAATGCACAACCCACGGCACCTTTGGAAGAGGTCCTGTGTGCCAGCCAAGCCCTGCTGGCTCTGGGCATGGCTATGCCAAGAGCTGCCAGCCTGCCCCAGGGCCCCAGCTCCATCCTTTCAAAGCCCATACTCTTTCCTATGATCTACTTTGGGATCTCCCTTTGCTCTCCCTGACAAAATCACAGATAATTGCGATGCACAATGCTGGAACAGCAACCCTCGAGCTGGCCCAGATTGGTGCCGTGGAGGTGCCCAGCAGCCGCAAAGAAGGAGCACTCCCAGTTGCTAAAAGCCAGAATGAGGTGCCAGGCACTTTTGTCTGTCAGGGTTGTTCTCCCTCAATATATCAGGTTTAATTGCTTGTCAGATTCTAAACGGGCTTTGTGCCATTTTGAGAAGGAAAGTACCTCATCACTCTGTAATTCTGGTTAGGCTTCGTTGGCACTGAAGAAAACACAGACTTCTGTTGCAGCTTCCTCTCAGAGGTGTATTTGCTCATCCTTCAAATGCTAATTATCCCCCAAACTTACCCTCCAGCATTAATGGGCTTTGTCAGGCTCCAAGTGACTGGAGGACATGGTAATTGTGCTGCAGGGATCGCCTTGGGCTCCATTTGCTGCTGAGTGGTCTCAGAGCCGAGGTGCTGTCAGTCTCTTTTTAGGGATGCTGGTTGAACCAAGTTCATCAAGCTGCTTTTGTCAGTCCTGGTAACATCAATGAATGTCTGAAAGAGCTCTGGCAGTGGTTTCTACCTTCCCCACTGCTGAAAACAAGCAAGGAAAGGAAGACTGTCTGGCATCCTTCATGCAACACAGCAGCAGCTCCTGTTCTGAGTTGTTTGCTCAGCACAGGAGCAGCATGAAGCTAACCTGGAGCAGGCTGCCACGCTCCATCCTCTGCTCTTACTCCAGTGCCAGCAGCATGTTCCTTGGAGGCCGGGAACAAAGGTGGCATGCCCTCGCCCCTGGAAGTCACCGAACAAACAGAAGCCACAGACAGAGGCATTAGGGACAGTGTAGTTGTGCTGTCCCCAGTGCGGTTTGTTAACTAGTGTTGTGAAAAATGTCCAGTTTCTACTCTTCCAGTGTTTAACATCCCTCAGCCACTCTTTCATTTATTATCTCTTTGTACCAGCTACAGCCACCCTTGCTCTCTTCTTTTCCAAAAACCAGGACTTGCTTCCAGCCTTCCTCCCGAGCTGTGTTTCGTGGCTCTGCTGGCACTGTGGCTATTTCCTACACGTCCTCCCGCCCAGCCCCGTGCCCACGGCTGGACGCAGCCCTCCTGCAGCCCCGAGCACCACACCTGCCTGATGCCACACTCACCTACAGCCCCGAGCAAGGTTTGCTCCTGGCACTGCTGCGTTAACACACACTCAGTGCTTATAGTGCATGGAGCCCAGATACCATCCTGCACAACTTGTCACCCTCCCACATTTCCTTTGTATTTATTTTAGGCCCACTATCATCTTCTGTGCACATCACGCAGGGGAGCACCAAAACCTCCTGACGTCTGTACTTACGCTTTTTTTTAAAAAAAATCAACCACACAGAAAAAAACAGCTTAAATTTAAATTGCCACAGTTTATTTATGATGACGTGTTGTGTAAGTACCTGGAGAAAAACCCGCCCATCGTCCTGCTGGGGTCTGAAATCAGAGTGAGGTCCCTGCAGCCCCCTGGGACGTTCCCTTCTCCTTCAGCTCTTGGTCAATCTCCCTCTGCCCGTGCCCGTTTGCGCAGAGGAGCCGTGCAGCCCTGTGCTCCTTACAGGACCCCCAGGACCCCCCCACGACCCTTCAGGACCCCCCAGAACCCCCCAAGCGAGGCGCGGCCTCTACAGGCCCAAGCCTAGGCCCGGGCCGCAGCCGTCGCCTAGCAACAGAGAGCGGCCTCGTCAGGCCCGCCCCATTCCAAGCCTCCCTTTTTATTGGTTACTCTTCGTAAGATTGACGTTCCCTCTGACCAATTATCACCCTCCACGAGCCCCTCCCGTGCCGGTGGGCGAGGCGCTACCCGGAACCCACCGCAGGAAGCGGAGCGCGGAGAAGGGGCGGGACACACCCCAGCGAGCACCAATAAAAAGGGAGAATCAGCGCTGCTCAACCAATAGCAGGACAGAAACCGCGGAGGGGGGCGGGGCTTAGGGGGGGCTGCCGCCGGGTCCGTGCCGGCGCCGCAGGGTCCTAGCGCCCGCCTCCCTCCCGGGATGTGCCGGGCCGCGGCCCGGCGGCGGGCGGCCCCGTGGGGCCCGGCGGGGCGGGCGGCGCTGCTGGGGGTGCTGCTGGGCGCCCTGGCCGTGCTGGCCGCGCTGCCCTTCGTGCGGCGGGGCTGCGCCGGCCTCAGCGTGGCTCCCCGGGGGCTGCGGCTGCTTTCCCTCAGGGCCGAGGCGTCCCCCGGTAAGCGCGGCCCGGTGGGGTCCGGGACGGGCTGGGACATGGGCGGGGGGGGGGGGGGGCGGTGAGGTACCGGGGCTGTCAGCTGCTGGGGATTTGGGGGAAGATGTTGGGGATTTCAGTGCAACAGCTGTGCTAGCAGCAGCTCGGGATTTTGGGGAAGATGTTGGGGATTTTAGTGCAACACCTCTGCTATCCGCAGCTGAGGATTTGGGGGAAGATGTTGGGGATTTAACTGAACCACCCGTGCTCTCAGCGGCTTGGGATTTGGGGGAAAACGTTGGGTATTTCACTGAAACGCCTCCGATACCAGCGGCTGGGATTTTGGGGACAGATGTTGAGTATTTCACTGAAACAGCCGTGCTGTCAGCAGCTTGGGGGCTTGGGGGGGAAGGGGTTGTGTGTTCCCCTCAGACACCGGTGCCATCAGCAGCGGTGGTGGGGGGGTTCCAAGGAAGCACCTCTGCTATCAGCACACGGGATTTTGGGGGAAGATGTTGGGGATTTCCCTGCCAGCAGGCACCGAAAGTCGCCAGGCTTTCGGCAGAGCTCCCTGCCCCGTTATCTAACCGCTCGCACGGTTTCGTTTCAGAAGTGAAGTTCGAAGCCAAAGCGGCTTTGAAGCAAGCCCTGGAAATGAAGCGCCAAGGAAAGCGAGAGAAAGCTCACAAACTCTTTGTGTACGCCCTCAAAATGGACCCCGATTACGTGGATGCCCTGAACGAATTCGGTATCTTTTCTGAAGAGGAAAAGGACATTCTTCAGGCCGACTACCTGTACTCCAAAGCACTCACCATTTCCCCCTGCAACGAGAAGGCTTTGATCAACAGGGACCGGACGCTGCCGTTGGTAGAAGAAATAGACCAGAGGTATTTCAGCATTATTGACAGCAAGGTTAAAAAAGTGATGGCGATCCCGAAAGGCAACTCCGCCCTGCGCCGGGTGATGGAGGAGTCCTACTACCACCACATCTACCACACGGTTGCTATCGAAGGCAACACTCTGACGCTGTCGGAGATACGACACATCATCGAGACCCGGTACGCGGTTCCTGGGAAAAGCCTGGTGGAGCAGAACGAGGTGATCGGCATGCACGCGGCTTTGAAATACGTCAACACCACGCTGGTGTCGCGGATCGGCTCCGTGACCATCAGCGACATCCTGGAGATCCACCGCAGGGTGCTGGGCTACGCCGACCCCGTGGAGGCGGGGCGGTTCAGGACTACGCAGGTGTTCGTAGGGCACCACATACCGCCCCATCCCCAGGACGTGGGGAAGCAGATGCAGGAGTTTGTGCAGTGGATGAACTCCGAGGACGCCACGGGTCTGCACCCTGTGGAGTTCGCTGCCTTAGCCCACTACAAGCTGGTTTACATCCACCCCTTTGTGGATGGCAACGGGAGGACCTCCCGGCTGCTGATGAACCTCATCCTGATGCAGGCGGGCTACCCCCCCATCACCATCCGCAAGGAGCAGCGGGCGGAGTATTACCACGTCCTGGAAGTCGCCAACGAGGGCGACGTGAGGCCTTTCATACGCTTCATCGCGCAGTGCACCGAGACCACGCTGGACATGCTGATCATCGCCACCACGGAATACTCCGTGGGCTTACCCGAGGCAGACGGCAGCACGGCGGGGTGCAAACAAACCATCCCCGTCAAGACTTGAGTGCTGTGGGCACACGGGAGCCAGGGGACGTGGGGTGGGGGACAGAAAGCCACGCCGCTCAGTGTTCTTGCTGGGAAGGAACTTGACAGGAGGTGTCGCTCTTTAGCATTTCACTTATTTAAAGTCTTCTGTTGGATTAAATTAATGTAATTTATTTATGTACACGATGCCAAGCTGAAATGTGAACTGTTGATGTTGACTGTATGCTCTAACCTGCGCGTGCCACAGTGAGAAGGTGGGGAAGAGGTATCACGGGCTCAACAAACCGAAGTAGAAATAAGTCACTTCTCCTTAAAACGAAGCTTTGAGGAGCTGCTTCCGTCACAGCCCTTCCCCTAGTCACTCAACAGCCTTGCCTTACCTGGGCAAGGAGCTGCTAGGCCAGCCAAAGCCTTAACTGACTTGCTGCTCTCACATTACCCCTTCCCTGTTCAAAAAGCCGCCACCAACCCCTTGCAGCAGTAGCACACTCCCCGCTACGCCCATCAGATTCTCCCCTTGGCTCCTACAGCTCTGTTCTCCTCTTCCTTCAGCCAGAAGGGAGGAGGAGGCTCGCTGCGGTTCGGCGATGCCATTTCTCCCCTCCTCTTTCTGTTTTCAGCAGCACTTTGTGTTTTTACCTTCAGTTGCCTTTCCTAGGGCGGGTTGCGTGCAACAAGCGGCAAGCGTTTTGTCTGGGATGACTGGAAAGAGACGAGAAAGGCCGACTTACTTCGCTGAACCGCAGGGTGCTTTTCAGCTTCCCTGGGAACCTGCAGCTGCCTTTGCGTGTTTCTGGTCAGGGCTGGAGCAGAGCTTGCTCCTGCAAAGCTGCGGGCAGAGAAGGTTGTGAGGCAGAACCAGGAGGCTGCCTTTAGCAGTTGGGCCGTTCTGGTAAGAATTCATTCAGCACGTTTGCCAAGAACTCGAGAGTTTCCTTAATCTACACAAAGACCTTTTCACTACAGCTTTATTAATTACCAGGTCGTGTTATTAGTGGGATAAACGCGTAAAGAACCCCCAGGCCTCTTCGTACCGCAGAGGCCGTGTGTTGGACCTGGACTTGCCCTCCAATTCGAAGTGCTCCTTATCTTCTGCAGCTTAGCAGGCAGGAGCTGCTGCCTCCACGCTGCCGCCGGTTGCATGGCAGCGTAATTCCCTGTACCTTAGAGCCCAACGCCTCCTAGTTCAGAAAACGTGGATCAGAAAACGTGGGAGCAATCCTGCTGAGTACTGTAAAGCTTAATCCCTTTGCAAAACAGCACGGGTTGTACTGTCCCAGGCCCGTTTGTATTTCATCCCTCTCTCTTCCACCTGCAACACAGTTATGACATTTTATACAAAAAAATAGACAATAGAACAAAACTGGGAGTTACCCACGTGCTATAGCACAAGTCTGTGCTTACGAACTGGTTACTGCTGCCAGGAAAAGCAAGCAGAAAGGGAGGAAGGTTGCTCTGTTTTTACAAAACATGCTTATTTTTGTAGTGCAAGGTGAGTATGAAGATTTTCTGCACTTTAGAGCTCTGGAAAAAAAAATGTTATTTTAGTAACAGATTAATAAAGTATTTTAATATTAAAGTCTGTTTGGACTAGGCTGGTGTCAGAACGCTGCTGCTGGCAGCAAAATAAGCAGCGCTCACAGCTCAGTTCCTGGAGCACGAGCTGTTAGCACACATCCTGGCTCCCTGAGCAGCACTGCAGGGGAACACGGCGGAGGACCTTGCAGCAGCAAGTCCAGCCCTGGAAGTCCAAGGGAACTTAATTCATCACTCATAGGTTGTGCCTGCCTGATGTCAGGGCGAGGTTCCCCACCCCTAATTAAAGCTTCTTCAGCTTACAATGGCATTAGAGTGACTAAGCAGAGGGAGCTGCGCTCTTGTTGCATCATTACAGTGCTGGTTAGTCCACTCCTGTTGCACAGGGCAGACAGGAATTGAGGCCCTAGCATTATTACCCCCAAAACTGCTGCTGTCAAAGCTAGGAAGCAGACAAAGCAAAGCTGAAGTAAAGCCGAGTGAAATGAGCACAGAAGGTAAGCACTGAAAACAGTGTTTATTTGCAGCAGTGCTTGTGTTGTACAAGTGAACTCAGTCCTGCTGTCCCCCCTCCCGTCCAGACCCCGGGTAGCAGCAGTTTTAGGTAAGCAGTAACATCTCCATCCACCATCGTTCCCCGATTATTCTCAAGTCTGAGGTGGTTCCTGAAGTGGTTCAAGATACTCATACTAAAGGGAATGAACTACTTACAGGTACACGATGACACGGGAGCTCAGTGCGCCTGAGAGCTGAGGTACATCAGTTTTACCTAGCTGCCGTAGGGTAAGTGCAATTCCAACACCCACATTTCAACAAAAGCAACAGTATTTATAGAAAACCTTTGAGAACTTGAGTTTAATAAACCAGGGAACTTCAGCTTGCACTTCACAGTTGTACAAAACCATACAGAAACCACCTGCCAAAGACGTATGAGCTAGCTAGCAACAAAAAAAAACCAACAAAAATGGTCCTCAGCAAGAGCATGTACAGCTTTCATGGGGAAAGAACCAAACAGAGCTAATATTAACCATGACACTTAAAAATAATTTCCATGTCTTTTACAAATACACAATATAAAAAACAGGTCAACTCGAACAGAACATGAACTGAACACGTAGATTTGTGTATATACATATACACACAAATGTATAGAAACTCTCCCGGTACTAAAAGAGGCCATTGTGGTGAAGTTACTAGCGTCTGCCATTTCACTCTGAATGGAAGGAGATGCATGTCCGTGCGTGTGAGGGTTTGGGTGGAACGCGGCTTTGTCGTCAGAGAGAATGACTGCAATCACAATCTGAACTTCTGACCGGCCGAGCTCGACCGGGTTATCGCTAGGCTTTCACGTCGCATCTCGTTCGTTAATGAAAGAGAAATAGTTGTAAAGTATTCCGAGAAAAAAAACGTTGTGGCATCCAACCTGTACAGGAAGTATTTCCCCCCTCGTTACCCTCAATATGAGGAATCACATAATGCCATTTTACCAGAACATAGTATAACTCTTTGCTCTTAAAAACAGAGGAAAACGGATTTGTACCATCCTACACTGATCTTAATGAATGCAGTAGTCCAGAGCAGTATTTACACGTGATTGTGACTGGCGTTCTCTCCTTGCTAGCATAAGGACACAACATGGCTTCCATAAAGGCATTTCACATTTTACCAGACCAGCTGATTGCAGGCTTTTCGCTCACTTGTTCAGTAGCATCTTGGCGAAATCAGCGTTGGACATCTTTTTCGGCTCCTCAGCAGGTTCAGATGAAGTTGCTGGTGAGTTCTGGACCATCCCGTTCTCAGCCTTAGCCACAGGATTGCTCTGGCGCTGCAACGCACGAGGCATCATCGACAGCTGCGTCCTTCCCTTCCCTCGCCTGGAGAGGGAAGAAAAGACACGTAAGAACATCCCGATGCTCTTTGAACACACTGTTCTAGCTTAGGAAAAGAAAAGGGCCTTGTTCACTAACAGGAACACCCCGTTAAATATTGTTCTTGTCATTTGTTTCCGTAGCAAGTAGTGAGAAGCTTTTAACAGACGACCTTTGAAACAGCACACCTAAGTCCTGACAGAACACAACCGCCCAACAGTCCCCAGAAACTGAAGCTCCGCGTTTTTATCTGCGGAGCACGTACAATGCAGCACCAGCTGTAAGAAGCAGGAGCACTTGGAAGGAAAAAAAAGAACAGCTTCAGTCCAACACCGCTGTATATACGCAGTCACTACCAACCTGTTCCTATTGGTAACGCACAGAGAACTCTGCCTTTCCTCAGCAATCCGTCAGTTCAGATTTTTTCAGTGCCTTTCAGGTGCTCCCTCGTCTTCTGGAGGATGCTCCCTACCACTGTAGCCTACAAACAACCCCAGTCTTTGCTTTTTAAGCACTGGGAAGCTCTTGCTAATACTCACGCTCCATAAATCTGTCGTGGTGCTGCGAACTGCGAGGCTCTGCCTGCCTCAGGCTTGTCCGGCAGCTTTCGGAGAGGCGGGTTACTGATGGCCACCTTGATGACGTGGTCCTTAATTGTCAGGCCGTCCATTTTCAGCACAGCCTGCGAGGCCTGAGCTTCATTTTCATATTCCACATAGGCCAGGCCCTAAATAAGGGAAGAGGTAACCTAGTTTTAGTCATTCTTTCTCTGCGTGACAGTCTCTTATTTAACAAGCACCCCCTTTATTGCAAAATGGACGTAACAAACCCTGTCAGGTGTCTCATTTCTCACTGGCAAAGCCATTGCTGCAGCAGGTGTTATGCACAACAGCATGAAGAAGCTGAAGATAGAGGAGGATGGGGATCAGATACACCAGGTGAACCCCAGCCAGTCAGCTAGTGCAGAGACAAGTGTTCTTTGCAGACTTACTGATGCCTCTTTTTACTGTACTGAAAACCCTGCAGATCTCTTTTCCTCCATCCTTTTTATATCACACGTTTTTCTTATGTAATTTAATTAGTACTTCAAAAAATCCTCTTTCCCGTCCTGTTTCTTATTTGTTGGCACAAAGACACACCAGGTTACATAAATCCATGCATTTCTGCAAGTTTGAGTGCAAAGCCAGTTTGGCAACAATAATTACGTCATTTGCTTTAAGTTACAAAACCCAAAACCTCCTTTTTATATCCAAATCTTATGAAGAGTTTCCTTCCGAAGGATTTCGTTGAAATTAACAGTGCATTAAGGATCCCTACCTTGGGTTTTCCTGCTCGGTTGGTGACCAGCCTGATGTCTTTCACGTTCCCATGTGCTTTACACACATCTTCCAGCTCTTCCTTAGTACAGGAAAACGGCAAGCCAGATATAAACAGTTTGTGCTTCTCCAGTGTGGTGCTGTACCTGAACACCTGAAGAAATAAAAAAGGCTGTTAGTTCTCGAGCCAGTCAGAAACAAAGAGGATTATTTATAAGTTATATTTATATATTATAAAGCACTCAACCTTTGGAGTGAAAAGGTGGCATTAATAGAAAACACCCACACCACAAAAAAGCCATTAGTAATATCTTGAGTATTTGCATATAAACACACAGTCATCCACCAAGGATGTGCAAGGAATTCTTAGAAGGGAAGTTTTTAAACATTATCTCTGTTTTGAAATGAAACGAACCATTGTTATGTCTGTCTGCTCGCTCAGGTGTCACTAATTGACTGAGTTTTTCTGCACAGAACCCAGTGAAGTAGAGAAGCAGATTATAGAACTTTCATCAGGTAACTATGCCAAACTAATACAACATTAATTTGTTAATTAACGCGCCCTGCTAGCTTTCCAGTGCAGTCCCACTGTTCAACCCGCTTCTTGAGCGAATAAACGTTTACCTTGAAGTCTGGATTCTTGTTCTTGTCAACACAAGGAGAAACAAACATCGGTCTTCCCTCCACAACTTTACGATCCAACCCAAGAGCTTGGAGAGCAGATTTCTCATCCTTGAATTCTACGTAGCAGTAGCCCCGGAACGTCCCCTTGTTACTGAACACCGGACGGATCTGCTCTACCTCCCCGCAGCTCTCAAAAAGCTCTTTCAGCTTCACTTCGGGTTCTGCCATGGTATAGGAAAGGTTGCTGACAAAGACGGTAATGTTATCTTTGCTGCTGTCGTGCAGAACTTTGGGGATGTCTTTTCGGCTGGTAGATGCCTTTTGCTTTTGGTTTGCCGGACATTCTGGCTTTTCAGGTCCACTCCTTCCAAACAGCCCCGTTTCTAACTCCATGTCTTCTTCAAGAAGCAAGCCATCGCCCTCTCCCTTACGTCTCTTGCTGGGCTGCTCTGCTGAGTAATGAAATTGAAGGTCTTACTAGAAAAGTTACACCATTTTGTTCACCACTCCAATTAGATTGTCCTTCATTACCACCATGGGATCATGAAACAGCAAATATGAATGAGATGGAAAATACAATGACAGCTCCAAGGCAATAAAAACCTCCCTCAGGTTCTTAATAATGAGAAACAGATTACTTGATCAAGACAACAAGGATTTAAATAGAAACAATAGGTTTTTTGGTCATTTGCAACTACTGACTCATGCTCTCTGTCAAATAGGATCTGTATTAAGAAATAAAAAACCTAAAAAGCTCCCCAAACTCCCAGTGGCATCGATCTTAAAATCTGTTACCACCTTCCAAGAGACTACTCTAATACGGAATAACCAAATTTAGATTCCGCATGCTTCAGCATCATTTGATGAGTCAGGAAAATTAATTGATAAGAAAAATCATAATATTTCTCTGAAATAAGAGAAATACACAAAAAAACCTCTAGAAGTTCTTTTAGGCACATACTCCTGCTAGCCAAAAAACCACTTGTCTTACTTTAATTTTGCTAACACAGTGAAGGCCTCTTGGGAGAAAAAGGCCCTGAAAAAACAGCTCTGAAGACACCAGTGAGGGCACTTCTTCATCTGCCTCTGACTGCAGGCAAGCACCTGGTAACCCCTGGTGCCAGAGGACTGACACTTTTTTTTTTACCTTCTTCTTCTCGTCCCCATTCGCCCTCATCATCATCATCAGCTTTACGTTTGTCTCCAATCCTATTTTTTTTAGCCTTTTTGGAAGCTTTCTTTTCTGCCCGAGCCTGCTTTCGTTGTTCAGCTTTCTCCTCCTCCTGCTTTGCCAGAGCAGCTTCTTTCTCAGCGACCTAAGAAAAGAGGTTCTTATTTAAGTGACTGCATATTGCAGAGCATTTTCATGCACTGTTTTCTAAAGTACTGAACCTGGAGGCTTTTCTCCTAAGCTATATAAACACAAAACTAATGGAATCACCATTTCAAACACATGTCAATTATTTGCTCTTATAGCTTTCTTTCCTACAGCGCTCCTGTTACTCTTTTATTCATTTAAGTGTCAAAAGGTGAAACATAAAAAGGCATTCAAGAAGTTAAATTATATTTTTAAACTAAAATCAAGATTTCCAAAGCTTTAAGACAACTTAGGCTTATCTGTACAAACCAACATTAGAAATCTGACATTCAAGGTTGATCTTAAAATAGATTATTTCCTATAAACTGCTTATAGTTCAAAGTTCTGACCTTTGCTCTTTGTTCATTAACTCGCGCTAATCTGTTCTCTGTTTTTTGCACAGCTGCATCCCAGTCTTCTAATGTTCCTAAAGGATTAAGAAATAAAAGCTTTGTATTTAGCCTTCCCATAGTTTGGAAACACAGTTCTAGGAAAAAAAAAAAGACTCAAAGTCATAGGCCTTACTCTTAGCATTAGCCATTATACACAAACGTTTAATGTAAATTAAATGAATGGCCCTCAAAGAAAAGAAAGCAAAATCCAAGCAGAGCAAAACCCTCTTTTTAATCACACAATGCCTCCAAAAGGCATGGGAAAAACGTATCAGTTTTAGCAAGCTCTAAACCAGGCCTGAAAAGGTGAAGAAAAGAAAATAAAGAACTGCTTGCATATGCTACGGTGGTCAAAAGAAAGTGAGCCTTTACCAGAAGAAGAAATACTGGATCAAAGCTCACTCTGTATTATTGTACACTAACTAGGCAGTAAAATGAATCGACTTTCAGTTTGCTACCTTCTATCCTCTCCAGCGTGAGCAGCACCTCGCAGACATGCTCTGGATAGTCACTTGTGCACTGCACGGCTCGATGCAAGGCCTTCCTGCAGTGCTGCGTATCACCATGGGCTCTACAGCAGGGAGAACACAGCAGTAAGGAGCCAATCCTCCACGTCACAATTACAAAGCGGCACGGTTAGCTTTATCCTATGCACACACTTCTCTCTCCCCAGCTGGCTCCCACCACGCTTTGTTGCTGTGATATTTCTGACACGTTACACAGACCTGCACTAACAACCTCAAAAGCACCCTGCGAACTCCTGAGGAGCACACCAACACTGAGCACATCAGCCTTGTGTCACACAGATGATGACAATTAAGTTAACTCTTCCATCCAGCCAAGCTCCTACCTCTCCAGGTTGTAATACTCCAGCCACATGTTGGCGTATTTGGCGTTCCCTTTAGTCATGATGTTGTCCCAGAGCTCTCTGGCCTTCTGCATGTTGTTACACAAGCGGGCCTGTAAAGCAGCACTCGGCAGACTCAGCGTAGTGCAGGATTTGTTCCAACATCACAACCCCCTGCCCTCCCCAGAGCTTCTTCCCTCCCCCACAAAACAGCAAAGCTTAAGCATGCAAATCCAGAAGAGAAAAGCGAACACCTGATGTACTCCTACCAGTGAGTAACGCCTCCCCTGCCCACCCATTACATCAGGCTTGGCTTCTAGCTCCCACAGACACTTCATTTTGGTCATTATAAGGCATTTGAGATAATTGCTTTTGACTTTTTCCTTCTGTCATCATTTGTTATTGTACCTAACGTGGCAGTTCAACACACAGTCCTCAGTCTAAAACAACTACTTCATCTCTGTTCCTAACTGGGAGAGGGTGGAGAAGGGGGAAAGTGGATTAAGAACCCAAGTGAAGTTCACCTGATCTCACTATAGAGAGGTTCGTGGGTACACGAGACAGCTGACGTACTAGAACTGCTCTAGCATAAGCTCAATCACACCTGAAATGCCTACTTCTCCCTCCAGCAGCACACAGAAAGTGAAAAGTCATTAATTCAAATTCAGGGCCAGCTTGGGCCAAGACAGTTACAAGATTTGAGACTTTGGCAAGCCATCCCAGGCATCATACAGAGAAATCATAGCACAAAAGTAATCTTATCCAGGTTCATATGAGCCTATGGTAAAGGAAGGATGAGAAAACATCACGGCACCAGCACGCTGATACCCGTACTAGTTTAGAACTAGTTGGTACAGGCAGCACTAAATTAGGCAGAATTAAAGGCAATTTAGGGGCATCAGTATTCAGTTCCGTGCCACTGCGGCAGGCCAGCTGACCAAGTTACTCCCAGGCCTGTATCACACTGTACTCACAGCACTACAGACATGCTAACAGTCCTCGCAACTTTCTAAGAGAACACTGTCTCTCCTCAGATGCTTTGCTTCAAGCCTGAAGCTACACTATGTGCTTGACCAGCCCGGACACAGAAGGAGAAGATTTACCCCTTGAAGTTACAGACAAAATGCCAAAGTACGAGAGGATTGCATCCAGTGTGGTTGGAATGTTTAAAGAGAGCTTTTCTCTAGTCTAGCAATTAAAGTACGGCAGAGAGAAACATCACCTCAACTCGCGCCCAGTTCTGCATGATGGTGCAGGATGGATCTCCGCTTTCACTAAAGCCTGGGAATAAAAATAAGTACTATTTGTGAATGGCTCTTGGAAAGAGGGTGTTTACTTCACCTGTGATCTAAAACTTGTTTAATACTCATCTTTTCCTAAAACATCTGAGACATCTGAAGACAGGTTGAATGTTATATGGAGAAATACTCTTATGAAAAAATTACTCTGACCAAGACAAAGCAATACACAGGGTGATTTAACTTACGCTCTTCGACTTCTTGTTTCAAATACTCCACAGCACGTGCAAATGCAGATCGCAGCTCTTCTAATTCTTTACTTGAGTCTAAAAAAAAAAAAAAGAGGAAGATCCACTTTAAAATAATGCCTTTTATTTCCTATCCACTAAAACCTCTTCACTTACACCCCCAATTCTTTTATTTTGACAGGAAAGAAAACTTCCTACTTGAGTAGAACTCACTACACGCATACCAAAACAAAACAAACATACCAACAAGCACCACCACCAAGTACCTGAAACATAAAACGGGTGTTTTTTGACAGCACAATCTATTTTTTCAGCAAGGAGCTACTCTAAAACAAGTACGTTCAGATATTTTATACACGCTGACAGGCAAGAAAGTAGGATTTGTGAAGAATATGAAACCAGTGTTGATTGTATTTTATTTTTTAATTAAAGTAACACCACTGTTTCAGACACATACACACAAAACTTACATATTTATTCAAATATATCATATGTACCTTGTGTAAAATCCACTCTTCTTCTTAGGTAATCAAGATATGCCTGCCAGATTTCTACGTAGTCCGTTGCCTGAATAAAGCCTGCATTCAGAGCCTTTTCAAACATTTCTGAAAGAAACAGAAGTGGGTAAAAACCTACAAGAATCACAGAAATATGTATTTGCTTTTCAATTACTGACTAAAATAGCAAGCTACAGCACACAGGACAAAGAAAACACAAGAAGCCCTATATATAGGGAAACGTTTAAGGAATTCGGTGTAGAAGCCCGTTTAATCCAGCAACATTCAAGCAAAGCTGAAATAAAGAGCTGGCTTAAAAGTGAAGCTTCTCAACCGTAACAGCTGTGCCCTGGAAGCACGCTGCTGTCAATTTCAACAGCTTTAAGACTGCTGTAGGAGGGTTACACCAAATCCTGCAGGTGTAACTTGTCACACATCATTCACAGCACAAGAAGCGGTTTTGTACTGTGAAGAAGTTTTGTTGAGATAATGTTTCTTTACCAGAAATAATGCAGTGGTCAACTCCGTGCCTCTCCATCGCCAGAAGATAGCGAATCCAGAGCCCAACCGTCCAGGGACAGTTCCTAACAGCGCGGTCGTGAGCAGACAAGACCAGTTCTTTCACTCTCAGCTGCCGGTCCTGAAATAATCGTACCAAGATTTAAGTACCTATGAGCCAGAGAGCCCAAGACAAATTCTGCAGAGAAAACACAAAACTGGGGGGGGAAAACTGAGCAAATGCTTGGTTGAATACACCGCTGAAAATAAGGTGAAGCAGAAGTCAGCTTCCAGAGAATTTAAAGACAAAATGACAGGATTGAGAACACTTACTGTTATTTATCAACCACTACGATATTAAAACAAAAAGACAAATAACAAAAATGGAAAATAACCCCCCAAACATTTCTGTTTGCCTTACCAAATACTGATTGTAGCGTGCCCAAAGATCTGGTACAAGGCAGTTCTCAGCCAAAGCCCTCTCGTAGATCAACTGAATGCGAGCCGGATCACCTGCTTTCATTTCAAAATCGATGTAAGCTTGATACTCCGCTAGCTTTGGAGTCTCAGCACTCAGCTATAAAACAAATAGGAAAAGGAAAAATAAAAATCTTCTCAACAAAGCATGATTCAAACAGCCCAGCTGTCGCTCAGGGTAGGTCTCATGCAAAGTTTCAAACGTGAGCTTGGCCTCTAAATATCAACAGCTTCAGAAGTTTCCAGTACATCTGACCACGAAGTGCCTTGCGTACTGCTCATAGCTGCAGGTCAGCTAACCATGCTCAGGGGAGCTCCCTTATCTCAGGGACTAGAGAAAAAAAATCACCCAAAACCAATTAATTGTTATTTTTACAGTAACATAGAAGTATTACCAGTGCCTCCTCATACGGTTTACACTTCTCCAATTGCTGTAGAGCTTTTTTGTAGTTCTTTATTATTGTTTCTGGTACTGGCTCTTCTGACCATTCCTCGTATTCAGCATACGAAGCCTCCATATCTAGCAAAGACACGAGAGCCCATCATTAATGCACTCAATGGACTAAATAATAAGAACTCAACTTATGTTTCATCCTAATAAATGAATATTTCTGTTTATATCTTAACTGCTGCACTACGACACCTTTAAGGGGTTTGTACACCATCTTATATAGCGTAATTTGAACACAAACTCCAGACGAGTTATTTTAAAGCTAATGATCTTGCTTTACAAAAACAAAAGCTGCAAGATCTTCCCAAGTCTTTAAAGCAGAAACCAACTCAGATTCTTTCTATATGTAAACGAAGAAGTCAAAGAACTGTGCCCACCTTTCTCCTGTAAGGAGACGAAGCAGGAAAAAGGACTCAAGGAGTTTCAAGTTAAAGGAACCTGATACGGCAGGACTAACAACCCAGCTGTCAGCACGTGTTATTTACCTACCAACCAAGCTTCTTGTGCAGTGAGCTTCACAGCTCAATTCCTAGCTCCTGACAGTCACGTTTCGTGCTAATTACTTGTACTTTAAACGACCTAAATGATCTCAAATTACACACTCAAGAAACAGATAAATCAAGTTTCAATTAATAAGAATATTTCTGAATAAAAGGGAGACACGCATCATCCGAGGGACTCCAAAGGCAGGCAAACGTAACCAAGTAAGGAATGTTCAAATACCACAGCTGCAACCGGTGTGGCTCTACCAGAGGAATAATCACGACTAGTGCCTTGCTGTAGCGGTTTATTCATGCCATCTCCCCAGTGCAAAGGCTCTCACCTAACAGCGGGATCCCCAGCTGGCGCCTGAACAGCGTGTGGATCCTCTCAAGCTGGCTGCAGAGCATCTGCTGCTGCTCGGGCGACGGAACGCTGCCAGGAGCTGGCTACAAACAAAAGGATTGAAATTTAATCAGTTCCCTCAAGCCTGAGCTGAGGAACACGAGGGGGTATTGTTTACGGGCTGGGGGGTCTGGGCTCCAAATGACTACGTGAGCCTTGAAGAACAGACGCAGCCAACTCACATTTCAGGTGGCTGCTGTGAAAGCTAAAACTTGGGAACTGCTGGGCTTTGAAGGTGGTTGAATGTAAGAAACGTTCCTCAGTGAAAGCTGAGAGGTACATTGGGAAATGAAAGCCTGGAGATAAGCAAACAGCGTGTGATCGTGCCATTTCACAAGCCCACCGGGCTGCCGGAGAGGTTTTTCAATAAATCCCTGCTGCTCGCACAGATGATGCAGAACCTCCAGGTTCCCCTCTGTTTATTAGGGGAAGGGTGTGCTCCCATTACTCTGCGTTAGGGCATTTCATTACTGATTAACTTCCCTGTCTTATGCAGGAAGCTGAAGGGAAACGGAAACATTCACGTTCTAGACATCTTGTAAAGGTATCCTTTGTAGGCTTGCATGTTCCAGGGGTAACCCACTAGAATCTGTACCTTGCAAGAAGGGTGAAACCATGAATGAGTTCAACGCTGAAGTGGAAGACAGCCTAGCCATATAAACATGATCAATTTGGGGCAAAAGTATTCACTGGAAAGAATAATAATGCTAATAATGAAGCTGCTTAGTAAAGCTGGTTGGTTTAACATTATTCCTGTCAGTTCAAGCTAAAGCAGCATGGAAGTTTTGCTTCCAGATGTGAGGTTTTATGATCTTATTTCAGCCCAGACTCATTATTACACCAACAAACGCAGAGAACGTCTCTCCCAGACCACGGGGTCGGTTTCTACAGCCAAAAAGTTAACAGCTGAGCGACACCACAGCCTCTCAGCGGCTGATGAAGGGGCAGCACGAGATGACTTCAGAAGCTACAGCACAGCTTGCTACCTGCAGTAGCCCTTACTTGTGCTGTTTCCAGGATGGCGTTCTCAAATTCGCGGTAGGCTTCCCACAGAGCCGTTCCTTTGGTCACGTGCAGCCCGACGGCGGTTAGCGCCCTCTCAAATACCGAGCGCACCTTCTCGATTCCTCCTTCCTGCCCGATGCCGCCGATTGAGTACTGGGCGTACTCCAGCCAAATTTCAGGACCTAAACAACGTCAGGAGAAACAGATGAGCTAATGACCTTGAGAAACAAAAAAGGGGGTCTCTGCTTCCCAAACACCTGACATTCGCAGCGGAACAAGACACAATTTTACCACTCAATATAGCAAATAAAAAGCTATTTTATTCTATGCTCTTGGTTTGGTACCAACAGCTACAGTTTGGCTTCTGGAAGAAATCACCCACGTGGTCCTTATTGACAGCAGCACCCCTCTCAGTTCTTCACCTTCCTGCACCAACACCCGGCCCTGCCAGCTGTGCCAGCACCGGGACATTTTACATGAATTTTCCGGAAGATTCCCCTCTGATGGCACCAGTCCTCCTCTGCTCCTTCCAACATCCCGTTTTCAGCACCTTGCCACGACACCCAAGGAGCAGGCGGTGACCCAGTGCTCTGAATATGGCTGCAGGCAGCTCCTGACAAACAGAGACAAGCCACCACGTGCTCCCCTCTTTAACAAGTGCGATCGGAGCTCGCTGCTGCAGCACGGCGAGGTTCTTCCACGTCACAGCATCTCAGGAATGCAATCTCTGAGACAGCAGCCACACGCTGTTCTAGGAGCTGTCACATAACGGAAACGACACCGAAGACAGCGCTAACCAACACAGAAGGTAAGAGCAGAAGTGAGCGTCTCGACGGCATTCTTCTTGAAAAAGAGCTAAAGAACGCGTCGCGGGTAATGCCGAAAGCATTCCTTGACCAAGCACAATGCTTGCTGCTTGCAGAGGTGAGAAAAACGCAAAAAATGCATTTAAATTTTTTTATAATATTAGTTTAGATTATCTTAGACTGCAGGGGTACTTAAAGCATTGCCTTTAAGCAGCCTGTAACTCCAACGCTTCAGAACAAAACAAGGCTCACTCCACGCTAAGTTTTTTGATGCAATTTCTGCCTTAGAATTAAGAAATTATTTTCTTCTTTTTAATTAAGAAATTTTCCTAGAAAAAGGAAGCCATAACCTGACTGTAACAGCACGTGCCACAGCGCATGTTGAGAACTTACAGATGTAGTCTTTCACGGCTCTCTCAAACAGCTCGTAAACTTTCTCTCGCTCCGAGTTCTCAGAAGCCATTTTTATCTCATCCTTCAGCCAGTCCAGCCAGATTTCTGAAAGCAACAAGGTCAGAACCCATCGCTACAAGCTCAGAAAAAATAAATTTCAGTTGTTTGTTCCAATGTTTGGAGCTTTTATTAATAGGCTTAAAAACGCAGAGAGGGACAACGGGGAAAAGCAAGCAACTTTATCCTCCACAATTACTCACAATTAATTTAAGTGAAAAGTTTGGCACCGACCTCTCCAACCGGGTACTAAAACAAGCATTTAAAGGAAGCTGAAGTCACAAGCAGCAATTTGTTGGTGGCTTGTGTAGAAGATCGGTGTAACCAGTAACCGAAGAGCCATCGAGAGGCACGCCTTTCCTCCCATTTTACAGGAAACGGCTCCAGAGGCTGCAAGTTTCCACATGCATAAAAGGAAACTTTCCCTCGCCAAGGCTAAAAGCACACCGGCGGAACAGCCTCCGTGGTATTTACATTGCCTCTGGGTTTATTACGAATAAAAAGAAATCCACGCTTTAAGGACTCCCCACAACTTCTGCCAACACGGTGTTTTTTGCTGCTTGCCCATAAAATTTAATTTTTTGGCAGCAGTTTGCCCAGGCTCTGAGTCATGCTCACTGACTAAACGACTTTCCTGAGCCATTCCTGCGCTGCCACCCCCAGCTGCACGTTACCGGCCCTACACCAAAGGGCAGGGCAGGCAAACCCGTGGGCCCCGAGCTATGGCAAGCCCCGATCTGGAGCACCAGGGCACATAAAACATCCCCTCCCGCCACTTCCACCCTACAGCAGCAGCCTCTGGCAGAGGGCAGAGCAGGGCAGCTGCAAGCATCAAAGACCTGAGCTCCTGCAGGACTTACAGCTCCACACCTGCCAGGGACAAAGTTCAGTGCTGGCTATTAACACCAGCCGCGTGCGGAGCTTAGATGTGTTCTTTTAGACCTCAGACTGGAGTTTGAAACCTAGCACAAACATATTTCACTACTGAAACGAGGGCATTTCACAATGAAAGGCCTTTGAATCACTGCGTGATCCCCGGCCAGCACCAGCTGCAAGCCACAAAGCTCCTCTGTACCTTCAGTAAGGGGAAAGAGCTCGCTCATCTTCTGTCGAGCTCTTCTCAGCTTCACCAGCTCTCCCTCCTGGCGGAGCAGCTTTATCAGGTCCAGGTGGCAGTTATAGTCGAAAGCATTGATAGAAAGCTTTAAAAAAATAAAATAAATGGATTTTTAAGGCATCATAAAGCAACAGTCCTACAGAAGTCATAGCACGTTTCATAGCACGCCATACACCCTTTTGCAGCCTGTGAATCTCCTCATGGGTTCATGCAGCCAGTCCAGCAGCTCTTTCCCTGCACACAGCTGCACCGAGCTCCAGTGCTGCCCGCGGGACGCTTTCAGGTCACAGACGTTTTTAAGAAGCACTTCAAGCTTAACTGAGCTTTACAGCTCTGCTAAAAACCTGACCTAGAGCTCTATAACCCGCTCGGCAGCGCAAGCGCCGGAACCTGGAGCACGGCAGAAAAGCGCTGGGGCGTTACGAGTGAGTAAGGACCGGCCCCTGCGATGACCCCGAGGCGTTTTGGGTGTCCCAACATCAACGAAAAACCACACGCACCGGTCCCAAAGCCTCCCCAGCGAGTGCCGCCTGCCCGCTGGGGCTCTCCCCGCCGCTCCCTGAGGAAAAAGAGCTCGGTTCCCCCCTCCCCCAGCCCCGCACCGCACCGGGGACCTCCGGGAGAGCACGGCCGAGGCCGTGGGCGCCTCACGGGAGCCCACAGCAAGCGGGAGGGGGCCCCTGGGGTCCCTGCCGCCCGCCTCACCTCACGGCCCCCGCCGCCTCACCTGCTCCTCCAACCGCTGGATCTCGGCCTCGTTCTCCTTCTCCTCATCCTCGCCGTCCCCCGAAGAGTCCGAGTCAGCCTCGTCCTCCGAGTCGCCGCACGACTCCGGGTCCGCCCCCGGCGGCAGCCTCCGCTTCACCACCGCCTCCTCCTCCTCAGCCGCTGCCGCCGCCGCCTCGGCTCCCGCCGCCGCCATCTTATGCAGCTCCCCTCGCCGCCCGCCGCGCTCCGCCACCCGCCGGGGCTGCCCGCGCCGCGCCTGCTTCAGAGCAGCGAACAACCGCCGCTCAGCCGCCGCGAGGAGAACGCCTTGCAGCCTCCCGCACCGTCCCCGGCTTCTCACCGTTCCGCGGCCGCCGTGCGCTGAGCGGCGCCGGGTTCTGCCTCTCGGCGGCTCGACCGGGGAGCAGGCGGCGCCGCGGGCAGCTCGGGGCCTCGCCGCCGAGGGGTCCTGCGGGGCGGGCCGGGCACAGCGCCGCCAGACGCAAGATGGCGGCGCTGGGGAGGGCGGGGGCGGCGCTGCTGCGGCCTGGGCGCGGGGCGGTGGGGCCGGCGCTGGGCTACCACAAAAAGGTGAGGGGCTGGGGAGGGCTGAGGAGAGCTCTGTGCCTCGAGTGCTGTGTTTGGTGTTGGGCCCGTCACTGCCTGATGGATGTCGGGGCTCTGGAGCGCGTCCGGAGTAGGGCAGGTGAAGGGCTTGGAGCGTAAGACCCGTGAGGGGCGGCTGAGAGAGCTGGGGGTGTTTGGGCTGGGCAAGGGGGGGCTCAAGGGAGACCTTAGTGCCCTTTATAACTACCTGAAAGGAAATTGTGGGGAGCTGGGGGTCGACCTCTTCACACAGGTGACTAGTGATAGGAGCAGGGGGAAGGCCTCAAGCTGTGCCGGGGGAGGTTCAGCTGGGAAACGAGGAGACATTTCTGCTCAGAAAGAGCGGACTGCCGATGGGACGGGCTGCCCAGGCAGGTGCTGCAGTCACCGGCCCTGGGGGTGTTGAAGGAGAGGTTTACCTGGCACTCAGGGACATGGTTTGGTGGGGGACAGTGGCGGGAGGGGGACAGTTGGACCAGGCGATCTTGGAAGTCTCTTCCAACCTTTGTGATTCTGTGTGGGCGGTGGCCGTCGGTGACACGCTGCTGTGCCCCGCCAGGTGGTGGATCACTACGAGAACCCGCGCAACGTCGGCTCCCTCGACCGCAACGCCAAGAACGTGGGCACCGGCCTGGTGGGCGCCCCGGCCTGCGGAGACGTCATGAAGCTGCAGGTGAGGGGATCTTAGGGCTCCTGCCGGCACGGGGGAGCACGGCAGGGAGGCTGCAAGTCCCACGCCTGCTTCTGTCTCCCTCCCCTCATCCGGAGGCAGCCCCGTCAGCACGTTTGGATCTTAAAACATCCCCTGGAGCTTGGGCAGGGCTTGTCCCTGCTGCCCTGTGGAGCTGAGCCCTCCCCTGAAGCACCTCCCAAATTTCTTCTAGGTGGAAGTGGACGAGAACGGCAGGATTGTGGAGGCCCGCTTCAAGACCTTTGGCTGCGGGTCGGCGATCGCCTCCAGCTCCCTGGCAACGGAGTGGGTTAAAGGGAAGACGGTAAGGGGCTCGGCCGGGCTTGGAAGTGGCGCGGTGGGAGGCGGGCAAGTATTCAAGCTGACGGCTGGGGCTGGGGTCACGGAGGAAACGGTCCCTGCGGTGACGCTGGCACGCTTCGCTTCGTTACCACCCGTGCTCTGCCTCAGTCCTTAAATTTGTTTCTTGTCAGGAAGAGAAGAAAACAGGTAATGTTGAGAGGTGTCCTCGCGTTAGCATGCCGTCAGCATCTCTTACTGCCTCTGGCAGCTTGAGCTATTTTTCTGTGCCGATTCAGTTGGCTCTGGAGGTTTAAAGCGTGCTTGTGGCGAATGCCTCTGTGGGGTGTGCATGAGGTGACTGCTGACCGCGCGCTGACTGCGTTTCAGGTTGACGAAGCGTTAAAAATCAAGAACACGGACATAGCGAAAGAGCTTTGCCTGCCTCCGGTCAAGCTGCACTGCTCCAGTAAGTAAAGGGCCGGCCTGTGGAAGTGGAAACGCGTTTGTTCTTGAGAGCGAGCCTCCGGGAAGTTGTGCAGAGGCTTCTGTGTGCCCTCTAAATAATGTTTCCGCACGTGGAGCGGCTACGGTTGGCCAGCAAGAGAACCTTGCTTATGTTCAGACCCTGGTGAAGAATTTTCACGTTAATCCCATCTTTTGGGGTCCGGGTAGATCAGAAAACTAGAGATGAAAAGCTCATAGTCCTGTCGTTATAAGACACGACCTTCTGAAGCTCTGCCACTAACGGCGGCGCTGGTTACCGCCGGCTGCTCCTGCTGTTAATGTCACCCTTGTCGTAAATGGCAGGATTTGTACAAACAATAACAATAAACTGTGGGGTTTTTTTTCTCTAGTGCTGGCTGAGGATGCAATCAAGGCTGCCTTGGCCGACTACAAGTTGAAGCAGCACCCAAAGAAAGAAGAGCCAGAGCAGAACGCCGACTAATCCCCGCCAGAGGCTGCCCCCACTCCGGCTGAGCTGGCGGTGCAATTACTCTCGCTATTAGTAGAATCCCGCGCGCCGCTAACGAAGCCGCACGACCCGCACAGCTCTCGCTGTTGGCGTGTGGGCAGCCTCCCGCAGCGCTGCGGGGCCTGGAACCGGGCGTCCCAGCAGCCCATGTCCCGTCCTGACTGGGTCTGAGACGTTCCGACTGTTGGGCGGCTTCTCCGAGAAGAGCAAATCCTGCTGCCCCGGGGCCGGAGGGCTGCGCCGTTTGGGGACGACGGCTGTTTTGGGGTCGTTTTCCCTCGCGTTTTGCAGAGCTCAGCGGGAAACGTCGCCTTGGTTTTCGTGTCTCTGTTAAAGAACCGCAGCCCGGTTTGCGTGTATCCGTGCAGCGTACGGCTCTGGGGTGGTTTGCCTGCGGGCTGCAGCTGCGTTGGAGTCTTTATTTCACAACCCGTGACCTCTCGCACGCCGCCCCCTGCGCCCAGCTCCTCTCCGGGAGCTGCCGGGAGGCCTCAGCGGGCGCTAGAGGGCAGGGGAGGGGAGCGCAGCCCCCGGCAGGGCTTCTTCCTGCTCCTGCCCTCCCGGCGGAGGAGTGGGGGCTTCGTTTGGGAGCTTCTATTCACAGCCCTCGGGTTTGCCACGGGCTCTGTTAAGGGAGATTAAACACACCCCGAGGGTCTGAAACCAGCACGCAAATAGCGGAGCTGTTCGCTGGAGCCCCCCAAAGACTGGGGCTCGGTCTGTGCCCCCTGCCTCACCCCCTGCCCCACGCCTCGGAGCTGGCAGCAGTGCTCCTGGTACCACACGGGGGGAGGAAGGGGGTCCTGGGGTGTGCTGCAGGAGGTGGTTTTTTTTGGGGGGGGGGATTTCTCGGCGGTTTATCCCCTGCTGAGGTGTCAGGGCTCGCTTCGGTCATGGAAGGAAACAAAACCACAGCCTGGCGGACATCTCCCGAGCGTCTCGCTGTGCAGAGCTCAGCCGAGCTCGGGGGGCTTTGTGGAGGTCGCAGAGAGAGCAGTGGGTGATGCTCCCCTCGAGGATTTGCCCGCTGAGCTGCCCCCCTGCAAGCTTGGGGCACACCGGGGTGTGAAATCGAAGCGTAGCGTGCGTTGCTCTGTCCTCCAGGCCGCCGTGCTCCCCCGTGCCTTCTGATTGCTGTTTTTTTTTCTTCACGGGAGCGTCGCTGGAGGTCTCCAAAACCAAAAGAAAAACACGTTTGAACACTTGGCCTGCTCTCGTCGATTTTTATCGCCCTCTCCCTGCGCCCCACCTGGCTTTCCTGTGTCTGCACGGGGAAGGTTCCGCAGCTGCATTAAAAACAACGCCTTTGCAAGCAAGCGCCTCGTTACCGCTCTCTGTCCGCTCCTTAATTAGCGCCGCGGCCGCTTTGGGGCAGGAGCCCCTCCGGCAGCACCAGGGGGGGAGATAAAACCTGGCTGGAGGGGGGGTCCCCACGGCTGCGGCCTCGTGGCGCCTTCACCTGCCCCGCGGTTGGAGCTGGGGGGGCTGCGCCGGGTCCTTCCGCAGCCTCCTGCGGGAGAAAGCAGCTGGGGAGCGGGTCGGGGGTTCGGCAGCTTGCCCCCCCGCCTCCCCGTTTTGGGGAACTCGCAGCTTTCTCCCAAATAAGCGGGGAGGCCGAGGCGCGGGGTTGGGGGGGCTGCAGCTGTGCCTCCCCCCCGTCCCGCTGAGGGACGCCACGCGCGGCCGCAGCGTGTCCCCGAAGCGAGCCGCCGTGACGCCAGGACGCGAGCCTGCAGGCCACGAGATAACAACGGGTTCCGAGAAAACCACGCGCCGGTGAGCAGATTTTGCCGCCGATAACCGCGTCCCCCCGGCCGCTGGGGTGTCACCGACGGAGCTCGGGGGGGGGGCTGTGGCTGCAGGAAGGGTTCCTGGGGTGCTGAACGCAACGCTCTGCCCTCTGCGCCCCCGCGGGGGCTCCCTTGTGGTGCTGGCACCCGCCCGTCCCACCCGGGGACCGGGTCCTGCTGTCCCAGCCGGGCCCCGAGCGGGGAAAGGTGGCACCCGCGGCTCGCCCGCTCCTGCCAGCCCCAGGAACACACGGGAGAGGAAACGTGCGTGGAAATGTCTTTATTGATAGCCGGGGGGGGTTAAGAAAATAAGGCAAAACTCCAGCTCCGCTCCGAGCTCTCCGCTCCCTGTGCTTCGCAAGGGGGCTGTGACATTCAGGGCATACAAACCGAAGGACGGGGTCGTTGTCACCAAGTCCTCCTCCCTCCTGCTGGCCAGGCGCTGTTGGCCCAGGCTCTCCTTCTCCTTTTTCTTGGTGAAGACCCCACCAAAACGCCTCCAAGGGGGGGGCACAGCACCCCTAAAATGACCACCAGGCACCGCAGTGTGGTGGGCGAAGCCGGCTGGGAGCCGTGTGTCTGTGTCTGTGTCTGTGTGTGTGTGTGTGTGTGTGTGTGCCCCGTCCCGAGGGCTGGGACGGCCCCAAACCCCTGCAGCAGGTCCCGGCCACCAGCGAAGCCTTCACCGGGTGCCTGGGGCCGTGCTTTGTCCCGGCGGGCGCAGGCACCGAGGGGAGAGGAGGAGGGAGCGGGGCTTCGGCGAGCCTCCGCGTATGGGGGGCGAGCGGGACCGGGCACGAGCCCGGCTCTGAGTCCGTGGTGAGCCAGCGGCATGGGCACGGCTCCTCCGGCGCCAGCTCCCTGCGGTGACCCCCTCAGATGCCGGGGGGGCCGTCCTGGGGCACCCCGGGAGCCTCCTCCGTGCCCCCCGCAGCCGGCGCCGCTCCTGCGGCATCTTGGTTTTGGGGAGGGGGCTCGGCGGGGTGCTCGCCGCCTGCCGGCTGGCTTCCTTCCTCCTCCTTCTCGTCCTCCTCATCCTCCTCCTCGTGCTCCCCCCGGGCGCCGGCCCCGTTGGCCAGCGGCGTTTTGGGGGGGGATTTGAGGCTCTGGGCGGCGGCGAGGATGTCAGCCTGCAGCTGCCGGCTGCAGTCCAGGGGCTCCTCGGCGCCGGGGTCCGGAGCTTTTTCGGGCACCTCGCTGAAAGCCCGGGTCCCCCCCGCCTTGTCCCGCTGGTCCACGTACTTCTTTTTGGGGAAGGACGAGGGGTAGTAGGCGGAGGCCTTGTGCTTCTGCCGCACGATGACGGCGGCGCAGATGATGAAGAGCAGGACGAAGGCCAGCGAGCCCACCACCACCACCAGCAGCATGTACTCCTTGAAGAAGTCCACCAGCCCGTCCAGGACGTTGCCCGGCGCCGAGCTGTTGGTGACGGCCGTCCCCGACGCGTCCCCCACCACCGTGGGGCCGGGCCCCGGCGTCACGGCGCGGGCGGGTGGCGCGGCCGAGACCTCGTCGCCGTCCCCGCTGCCGCCGGCCTCGGGCAGCACCGCGGCGTGCCGGGGAGCCGCTGCGTGCGCCGGGGCCACCGCCAGCAGCAGCAGGAGGAGCTGCCACGCCGCCATCGCCCCGGGGACTCGTGCTGCAGAGAGCAAGGGGGGGACGGTAAAAAATTAGAGCCTGATGCAGGAAAAAAAAAAAAAAAATATCCCAAATTCTGCCCCGAGCGAAGCCCCCGATGCGCCCACCCTGAGCTGGGCACCCGGCACCGTCCCCAGCGCGGAGTGCCAAGCGTGTGGCTTGCTGCTCCCCCGCACGGTTATTCACCCGGGGGAAAATTCTTTAAGAAAAGCAAAAAAAAAAAAAAAAAATCAGCCTTGGTTTCTTCGCCCCGCTGACGGCGAGGCCGAGCAGGGGTTTGTGTTTGTTTTGCAACGCCGCGCGCTGTAAAAATAGCTGGAAACGGGCTGGCTGGGATTGCTCAAGTCCCGGGGACGCTGCGAGCGTGGCGAGGTGACCGGGGCAAGAGCCAAGAGCTGGCTTCCAGCAACGGTCGCTTGGCCGGTTAGAAAATTCCTGAAAAATTGAGGTTTCCAGTGGAAACTCTGACACAGACAGAGCTGCGGAGGGGCCGGCCCCCGGCGCGAGCGGCATTTCCCAACGCTCGCCCCGGCTGCGAAACCGTTCCCAGCTGGAGCTGGCTATAAATAGGCTGGCGGTTGGAGCTCACCCCGGGGCCACCACGAGTGCCGGGACACGGAGCATCCCCACGGGGACCCCTGGACCTTCCCCTTACACCCCCAAATCCCCCCCCGCCCCCCGTTCTCCCCCCCCCCCCCCAAAAGCCAGCGGGACTTGGCTGGCGGACGCGCTCCCGCTGCAGAAATCTGGTTTGCATTAGGGCAGAGCGAGCACGTCCCCGTCCCCCCCCCCGCCCCCGGGGGGGGGGGGGGGGGGCCCCCCCCCGCGGCCCCCGGTGGGGATTTGGGGGATGTGTTTTGGGGTCCGGGGCTTGCTCCTTCGTCCCTCTGCCGCCTTCGCCCCGTGGAGGGGCCCCTGGGGGATGGCGGCGGCGTTGAGGCACCGGTAGCGAGCGGAGCCAGCCGCTGCCCCGGCCGTGGTGGCAACAAGCGAAGCCCAAATGGGTGCTGAGGCCATCCCCACGGCCATCCCCACGGCCACCCTTGTCCCCCCGTCCCCCCATCCCCATCCCCGCCATGCGGCCCCATTCCTGGCTTAGCCCGGCCAAGCGACCCCAGCTCCGCTTTCCTCCGCGCAGGAAATTCCAGCTTTGACGTTGTGCAGGCGCAGCATCCTCCGAAGCGCGCGCGCACGCCTGTGGCTGCATCCCCGTCCCGCCGAGCCCTCGCCACGGCACCCGAGCCACCCCAAAAAGTCAGGGTTTGAGCAGAAAAAGGGGGGGAAAGAGCCACAGGGGGCTGGAAAGCGGGAGTTTTGGGGGACAGCAGGCCCCACGCCACGTGCCCGGAGCGAAGAGTGGGGCTTGGGGAGCTCACCTCGCCACGAGGGTGACGGCAGGACGGGTCTGTCCCACGCACCTCGCCTCTTGCCCCTTTCTGCTGCCTGCCCGGATGGAGCCCTCGTCCCTCTCCCTCCTCCTCCTCCTCCTTCTTTCTCTCCTCCTCCTCCTCCTCCTCCTCCTCCTCCTGCGCCGCAGCCCGGAGCTCACTGGCTGCGAGCGCCGCGGACCAGCTTGTTCTCATTAGGGCCGCTTTGGGGAGGGAGCAGGGGAGGCCGGCGAGGGGCAGGCGGCCCCCAGACCCACCACGGCCCCCTCCAAGGGGGGGACAGCCCACGGCTGGGGGCTTTTTGGCGATCTGGGGGTGCCCCTCCGCATCCCTGCGTCCCCGCACCCCGTTCTGGGGTGCAGGAGCAGAAAGAGGGGGGCAAGGGGAGGGCTTTGTTGCGAGGGCTCTGCAAACCCCAACCCAGTGCGGGCTGGTGGGGCACGGCCACCCCGTCCTGCAAGGCGAGGTCACGCATCTGCCCCGGGGGGACCCAAAAAGGGACCCGAAACCTGTGGGGGGGCTCTGCCCATCTGCCCCATCCATCCATTGATCCATTGATCCACCGGTTGATAGATCCACCCACACACCCAACCCAGAGCCCTAGAGGTGGGGTCAGGGACAAGGATGGGGACACGGATGGGGACAGGGATGGGGAGGGCTTGGGGCTTGGTCCCCCAGCACTTTGAAGGGCTCAGGATGCGGCATGGGGGCAAACAGGGCTTGGGACCGACCCCCTATGGTTGTAGGAGCCCATATCTTAAACCCACGGCCTGGAAAAGCTCCTGAGCAAGGAACTCAGCCTTGGGGTGCGGCAGCAGTGGGGAAAACCACCCCAGTGGGGCCCCCGGCTGGGGACACGGGCTCTGGGAGGGGGACATCACCCCGTCCCCCCGCCCTGGCCATGCTCTCCCCCCGCCGCCCGCGCTGTCTGGGCTGAAATTGCTCAAGACGCTGGCGGCCGCAGTGACCTCATCCCCTTGCTATTCGGCTCCGCGCCTCCCCGGGGACCCTGCCAGAATCCCCCTAAAAAGCCAGGGCTTGGGGAGAGCGGGCTGGGGGTGAGGGCGGGCGTCCCCGTCCCCGTTTCGTGTTCCACCCGGCGTCACCCGGCGCGGCCAGACCCCTCGCTCCCAGAAATAACGCGTCCGTCCGTCTGCCTGCAGCCAGCCAGCTGCTCGCAGCTGCCGGGACGGCTTTTCCCGGCCTTAAATTATCTTAAAAGCTTAAAGGGAAGCGGGGGGACGGAGCCGGGGCCCCCTCTGAGCAGCCTGGGGGAGCGCCAGCGGCATCCAGCCCGGCCTCGCACCATGACGGGGGGGGGGGGACAGAACCCGAGGGGCGTCGGGTAACAATTTTTGGAGGGGTAATGGCATTTAGGGAACACCAAAATGCCTTCCACGGCTGTGGGAGCCCTGTTGGGGACGGGTGGCAGGGCTGCTGTCCCGGTGTGATGTCTTGATGCTGGGGGCATGTGGCACTCATGGGCATGGTCCCCCCAGCTCCTTGTCTGGGTCTGGGTCTGGGTCTGGATCCCTGTCCCTGTCCCGGTCCCTGTCCATGTCCCTGTCCCTGTCCCTGCCCAGCAGCGGGTGCCAGCACCCACCAGCCATTACGGAGCCGTTTTAGCCGCCGGGGAGGGACGCCTCAGCCCCTCGGCGCTGGGCAGGGCCGCGCCGCCCGGGCCCCGCTTTGTAATTTAGGGCAGATGAAAGGGGTGTGGGGGGGCAGCCCACAGGGCTCGGCTCTTTGGGGCGCGTGGCACGGCCAGCCTCCAGCCCCAACCGGCAATTTGGGAAATTTCGGCCTCGCTCTGCCTGTAATTTGCTTTGCTGGGGCAGCAAAATGCCGGGGCCTGGGGGGAGGAGGGCCTTATCCTGCAGGGCCGCGCCGCAGCGTGCGCAGCGTCGTGTGTGGCGCAGCACAGCCCCGTGTCCCACACACAGCCCCGTGTCCCACATGGCCCCGTGCCCCACACACAGCCCTGTCCCCACACACGGCCCTGTCCCCACACACGGCCCCGTGCCCCGCAGGGCCCTGTCCCCAACTGCCACCCCCCCCACCTTGGTGCAGCGGGGCCGCTCGTGCCGGCCTCCTGCAGATTCCTGGCCCGTGAGCTGGGCCGTGGCAGCCCGACAGGCCCCGCTGCCGACGCCAAATAGGGCGATCCCCGGCTGCTGGCAGCTGGTCCCGATCCCGATCCCAATCCCAATCCCAATCCTGCTCTGCAGGAGGGATCCTCGCCCAAAGTGAGGCACCCAGAGGAGCTCACTGAGGGGGCAGCAGGGCGCCGCGGCACCCCCCGCGCTGCCCTCCTCTGCTGGGACAGGGCTGGGGTGACAGGTCCCCGCGGTCCCCACGTGTGTCCTTGCCGTCCTGGGGACACACAAACCTCCAGACAAGCAGGAGAGCTGTCCCAGCAGGGACGTGAGCTCCTGTGACGGTTTTTGGCATGGGGGGGATGCCAGCTCTGTGGAGGTGTGGGAGTGGCGGGGGCGATGCCCACCCTGCGGTGCCTCCCTGGTGTAAAGGACCCCACAGGTGACAGCCACCGGTCCCCGAGCGTGGCTCAGACCGTGACACCGAGTCCTGAGGAGTGTCACCAGCACGGGACACGAGCGGTGTCCCCCCAGCACGGCGGGGTCCCTCCGAGCGGCTGTGGGGCCGGCCCCACGGGCTCGCCGTAAACATTTACATTCACCGGGGGCCCGGATGGAAAATATTTGAAGCGGAGCCTGAATGTAAACACACGGGGCCGGGGACACGGCCGGGGCTGCTCTCGAGGCACCGGCACTGCGATGAGCCACGGGACGGCACCACGGGGCCACCACCACGTGCCGAAACGCTTCGGTGCCCGAGTGTGGGCTGCGGTGCGGTCAGGGTGGGGACGTGGGGACAGCTGGGCTGGGGTGGGGACGTTGGGAAAGTAAACCGGGGGGGACTGGGAGGGGGACATGGGGACACAGAGCTGGCTGGGCAGGGACAGCCCTGGGCCGTTCCTGCTCCCCAGGGCAGGTCCTGGTGGCATCCCCTCACCCCTCTGCGTGTGCCCGCCATCAGGACCATTACACCACGAACGTGCCCACCCCAGCCCCAGCGGTGTTTCCACCGCGGCCCCACCGCCCTTTCCATTCCTGCCATGAGGCCGGGGACCCAAAGCCGCCGTCCCAGGCTGCTCAGCACCCAGGGAAGAAGGGGAGGCGGCGGGGGGGGGGGGGGGGGGGGGGGTTTTGTTTTCGGCTGCCGCCAGAGGAGGAAGGCGACCTGAACTGTCGGGAGGGGGGGGATGTGGGCAGGAGGCAAGAGACCACCACGTCCGGGCAGCAGAGGCACTTTAATGGGGTGGCTGAGTCCGTTCCAGGTGGTTCTGCTGTGTGTGTGTGTGGGGGGGGGGGGGGGGCCCAACCCCCCCGGCAGGAGTGGTCTGGCAGGAAGCTGCTGAGCGTCAGGTTGTCGCCGTCGGCTTCGGAGCTGCCATCGGCCAGCAGCTTGCGGTGCCGGGGGGGGCCCAGCCGGGGGCCGTTGGCGGCGGCGGGCTCGCCGTCGGGCAGCAGGGAGGAGATGCAAACCATTTCGGTGGGGGTGAGCTGGTGGCGAGCCCTGCGCGCCCGCCGGCAGAGCAGGGCGGCCAGCACCCCCGTGCACACCATGAAGGCGGCGGCCACCAGCGCCAGCAGCAGGACGGCCAGCAGGCACTTGTTCATCAGCGCGCTGTCGTCCCAGGGGATGGCGGGGGCCTCCTCCGCCGCGTTCCCCCTGGTTTTCGAGTCCAAAGGAGCCGTGGTCGCCTCTCCTGGGTGATTCAGCTCCGGGAGGTCGCCGGCTTTTTTGTAAATGATGCTGGTGGGAGCAGTGGTGGGGGAGAGAGCTGAGCGTGGCTCCGTGGAGATGTCATCCATGCCACCAGCCACGCTCTCTGTAGAGATGTCATCCATGCTGCCGCCCATGGTCCCCGTGGAGATGTCCTTTGTGCCACCAGCCACAGTCCCCTCCGTGCCAGGCCCCCCGGATGACATGGACCAGCCGGGGATAGCGGTGCTGTTATTTTGGGGTGCTGCCTCTGTGCTGGGCAGCAAGTCGGGGTCGGGGGAGTCGGTCTCATCCTGCGGCTCCACGGTGGTCAGCACCAGCTCCCGGTGCAGGCTGGCGTTGGTGCCCGCTTCCAGCGGCAGCTCCGTGCCCTGCAGCAGCGAGTCGGGATCGGGGGAATCGGTCTCACCCGGGTCCACGGGCAGCGCGGTGAGCTCCTGGGGCAGGCTGCTGTTGGTGCTGAGCCCTGGCGGCAGCGTGGAGCCCAGCAGCGAGGCGGGCTCGAGGGATTCGGTCTCGTTGCTGTCGGGCGTCGCGGTGGCGGTGTGGCCGTGCCCCAGCATGGTGCCGGTGCCGGGGAGGGGCTGCCCGTTGTCGGCTCTTCGCCTGCGGGAGGGCAGCAGGGGCTCGGCCCTCAGAGCCGGCTCCGCTGCCCCCCAGACCCACTGCAGGCCCCTCTGCTCCGGGGGCCGGGCCCCGCATGCCCGCAGGGGGCTCAGCACCAGCACCACCAGCACGGCCCAGCCCGGCGCCATGGGACCTAGGGGAGAGGGGGGGAACACAGAGGGTAGGTGAAACGGGGTGGGGGGGGGGGGGGGCTACCACCTGCGGGGGGGCTGTGCCCGCGCGGTTCCGCTTTGAAAAGCAAATTTGCAAAAGGAAGTTGGGAGTCTGGAAATGGGAAACGAGCCGTGATGGAGACGGCTGCTGCGAGACGGGCGGTTGCAGGATGACGCCCCGCGTGGAAATGAAAGCGCGGGGACGTCGCGCACGCTTCGGCTCGACCCCACCCCGGGGTGCCCGTCCTCCCCGTCCGCGGGTGACAGCGGGCCACCGTGCTGCCAGCAGGTGCCCCAAAAGCTGGGACATTCGCTCGGAGCGGAGGCAAAGCCGCCCCAAACCTCCCCACGGGCTGCCTGTCGCTCGCACACAGCCCTGGTGGTTGGAGGATGGGGAGGGCCCCGCACCCAGCCCCAAACGCCGACCGATGCCACCCGGCAGGGGGGCTCCCACCCCACCATCCTAACCCCCCAGGGACCAGCACGGAGCAGAACCTGGTACCCCCGGGGACCCGTGCGCACCCAACGCACCCCCGAGCATCCCCTCGGCACCCTCTCCACCCCCGGGGCCGACCCCCGGGGGGGCCGGGCCCCAGATCTTCCCCACCCCCCCCCCCCCCCCCTCCCCGCCGGGGCTCACCTCTGCCAGGGGATGCTGTGGGACCCCGAGCTGCAGCACCGGTGGCTGTCACCGCCGAGGGCCCGGCAGCCCCGGTACCGGGTGAAACCGGAGGGGCGTCGTGGGCTGCGCCCCGCCTGCACCTCCCCGCCGGGGCGGGCAGGAAACACGGCTGCGGTTTCGGAGAGCCCTGCGGGGGAAGGACGTCACGCTGCCAGCGGGGGCCGCTGAGGGCTGGGGGCTTCGTGCACCCGTTGGGGTGCACCCCTAACTCCTGTCCCCCCCTGGGGTGGTGGCGCGGGGTCCCCTGGGTGCCCCCATCCGGCTCCCCCAGGTCTGAGTGCGGGGGCTGACGATGCCCCGAAAGCAGAAGTGGAGGCAAAACCGGCCCCGGGGCTGGCAGCAGCCTTGGCACAGAGTGGGCATGGCCAAGGGGGGGCAAGACACGTGTCCCCCCCCCCCCCCAGAAGGTGACCCCCCATGGGAGGACCCCGACGTGGGAAGCAGCCTTCCCACGCGGCGAGGAAGAAGAGGAGGAGCGCGAGGGCTTGGCTGGAGGCATTGGCAGAGCCCTTGTGCCCGGGCGCGTCTCCTGGCCCCCACGGAGCAGCCGTGGGGCACGGCGGCAGCTGGGGCACGGGGCCGCGGGCGTTCCCTGGGCACCCAGGGGTGCAGCAGCTCGGAAGGAACCCGCCCTGACCGCAGGCACCGGCGCAGCAGCAGGCAGGAGCTGCAGCCGCAGGAAGGGTGCTGCAAGATCACATCCGCAGCGAGCGCTCTGCGGCTGCCGCCCGGGGCCGTAAACAACCCCACCGCATCCCTCTGCCCCCAGCACAGCCCTGAGCACCACGGGGACGTGTGGCTGCGTTCAGCCCCTCTGGAATCCCCCCTCCGGAGCCCAGGGGACAGGGGGCTGGAGGATGGTCCCGGTCCCCCTCCATCAACCCGGGGAAAAAAAAAATCACGCACGGAAAAATCCCGTTGGGCTGCCATGAGCCTCGCTGGGCAGCTCCTCAAGAGCATCCTCGTCCTGTCCCTCCCTCGGCTTCCTCGGGGACCCCCAGCAGCACCCCTCACCCGGACAAGCCCGGGCTTCACTCGCTGGGGAGCCTCCAACCTGCTGGGCCGGAGAGCCCAAGGGAGGCGCCGCGGGCTGCTCGGCCGCAGTCTGACACGCTCGGGTTCCCATCACCGCTCTTACTGGTGTCATTTACGACACCGGCTGGCCACGAAACCTAAATTTTGGGCGCTACCGAAGCTCATCTACCCCACATAGAGCCCAGAGCAATGACGGGTGTCCTGGGCGGCCGGGGCACAGCTTGTCCCCGTCCCCGTCCCTGTCCCCGTGCCCGGCTGCAGGGCTCGCAGCGGAGCAGAGCAGCGCCAACCCCTGCGGCCCCTCCATCTGCCCGGGCTCCAGGAGGGGACCTGGGCACACGTTCAGGCCGTGACGCCGTCCCCACTCCCACGCCTTCCTGAGCAGCTCCCGGCCCCGAGAAGGGGCGAGCAGCAGCCGTGCCCCCCGCCAGCCGCCCCGGGGCGGCGCCGACCGGAGCCAAAGAAGAAGCAAGCAGAGGAAGTTTGTAATCAATGACTTTTTTATCTCTTGAAAATGGAAGCAAATATTCGGACAGGTACTATGGCCGCTCTATAAGAGCGCATCTTTCAGGACGTCGCTGGTTCTCTTCTGGGATATGACGGCTACAAAAAGCTTCAGGCACTGACTCGGGCTGAGCCTGGCGAGGCATCATCAGTTCATTTAAATAAAACACAAGCTACAAACTCCAAACCACGGCGGCGTTTCCTCCGCCCTCCTCAAACCGTCCACCACACCGATCTCATCTGGGCATCTCGATCCGGCCGTTCGGAAACTTGGTTCCCTCCAATCAGAGAAAAAAAAAAAAGAAAGAAAAACAACCCGCAAGGTCCCCACCACGCACACACAACCCTGAAGTCACACGTACAAAATCAACACAGAGATCGCCGTCCGGGGGAGCAGTACGGTTGGTTTTTGTTTTCCAAAATAAAAAAAAATAAAATAAAACTTAATACAGATCATCTCAGCCATCTGCTGCAATACAAATCCAGCACCAAACATTCAAACAGCCCGCGGCTGGGCTGGGAACCCAGCTCCAGTGCTCATTTCTCCCCGTCCCCCCACCCCATCCCCAGCACCCAGGCAGGGACAACGTGCCCCGTCTGCGATGCTCAGCACTTAAAACGAAGAAAACCCACTTTTAGGAAGCTTTCATGCTATGGAACCGTAACACTTCTCTGTCCTTCGCGCCCCCTCCTCGTGCCTCTCCAGCTACTTCGCCCAGGCGCCGGCCGCACGCCCGGCAGCCCTCCGGGGCAGAGGATCCTCGACCTGTAAAGTTGTGAACATGCAAACACCGAAGGAAAAAAGAAATGAATAAAAACCACAAGCGGGGAATTTGCGGACTCGCAGCCAGCCTAAGGGAGGAACGATGGCTTCGGGCGGGGACGAAGGGACGCGCCCCGCTCTGCGCGTCGGCTCCAAGCACACACCACGTGCACGCACACCACGGTTGCAGGGAGCTGGGCCAAGGTGCCTGGGGCTCAGCCAGCTAACTCCTGGACGTCGTTCGGACCCCCCCCGATGCCCACATCGGGATTTAACAAGGGGTGCCGGCACGGCTGGGGGGGGCTGTCCCGGGGCACACAGCAAACGGGTGAAGCCCGAGCTTGCGTGAGCAGCCCAGGTCCCATCGCACCCTAGGGCCAGCGGGGAATGCTCCAGCCCCAGCCCCCCTTTGGCAGCGCAGACCCCACACGAGCAGAGGTGGAGGAGATCCCCCAGGTGAGCTCTGCGAGTCCCGCACATCCCCAGGGGCTTTGGGCTGAGGGTCTCGAAGGACCAGGGGAGAGCAGCACCTCCCCGAGCCGGGGGCAGGACCTGCCCCAGCCCCTTCCCCTCCCAGGGGTTGGCACTGCAGGGGGCGGGGGTCACCGAGCTCAGCTGGGAACAAACCCTTTCCCGCAAAGTTTTAAGGCAAGGTGGGGTGATCAGGCAGGGAGGTTAAAAAAAAAACCCAAAACCAAAAAGAATTGGGGACATTTTGTTTCGGGAGCCCCCTGCTGCTAGTCCCCTAGCTACCGCTAAGGGTGCTTTGGAAGCAGAGTCAAAACTTCTAACCTCAGTTTCTAAAGTCGAAGGCCAAAGAACTGCAAGCTGACGGGGCTTTAAAAGCTTCTGCAAGCAAGGAAGCCCCAGAGGCCGATGGCAGCTGCGGTGCAGCCCCGAGCATTTACAGCGACGCATGCAGCCGCAGCGGACACCAGGCAGCACCCGCTCAGAGGGGAGCAGCCCCCTGCCCGCAGCCCCGTGCGTGCCTTCTGCACACCTTGGACTTTATATTCCGGGGCTGAACTGACCGCCAGCTCCTGCAGGGAATCACTTCTGCCTTCAAACCCAAACCAGCAACTGAAGCCTGCCCGCTCGGCCGGGGCTGGAGCAGCCCAAACCACGGGGTTATTTTAGGAGGGGGAGGTGATGCTCATTTAAAAGTTGTGCAGGGAGTAAGAAGGAGAAGAGGCAGTCTGTGGCATGAATCACTTCATTCAGCACTATATATATATATATATATATATATTTTAAAACCGTTAGACAGCGGCCATCAGAACACAGGGGGAAGGCAGGAAAGTCAGCTCGTACGGAACCTCGGAGGGAGCTCAGCGGCAGCCTCGGCCACGCTGCGGGGGGAGCCGATCTGATTGTTCAGACTTGAAGATTTATACAAAATAGCTTCAGCTTTGATCTCTGAACGGTATAAACACCCACCACACGCACGCACGCGCACACACACACAGTGCTGTCCCTTTCAATTTAAAACACAAATACTGCAAAGTGGCAAATAAGAAAAATAAAAAGCAACTTTTTTTTTTGTTTGTTTTGTTTCGTTTTTTTGGCAACTTTAAAAAATGGTTAAGAACAATGTGGCATTGGTCCCTAAATCTAGAAAAAGGTATTTGGGCACAACATTGAAAGTCATAATGGGTTTGTGTTCAAGAATTCATAACATCTGGAGGAAAAAAAAAAGACTGTCAAAGTAGCACTTTTTCTTTTTGAATTGTTTGACACAGTCACATAAATTCATTAAAACATCAGAAAAAAAATGTTTCACTAAAAAGCTTGGCTTTTTTTTTTTTAATCATCGGCTCTCGTTGACGTGAATTTGGGAGAAGAGGAAAGCTCGTACTGGAATGCTGCACGCTGCTGCTTGCCGAAACCGGGGAACTGGAATGTGTCTGGGCTGGCAGCGCCCGCTCGCCCCGCTCAGTCTGCGATCTTCGCCATCTGCTGCTCCAGCTTGGAAATGCGCTCGTCTTGGTTGGTGATCGTGTCTTTTATGGATTTCAGCTCTTTCAAAATCTCATCCAATTTGGCTTCGTTTTGCTGGAACGGAAGACAAGAGGTGTGCCGGTTACGAGAGCTGCCGGGACGGGTTCTGCGGAAGGGAGCTTTCCAAGCACGGCAGCTCTCCAGGGGGCACTCCCCCAAGCTGTACGTGTGCTGGGGTGCACGGGGTGGGCGTGCTGAGGGTGCCTGGCACACACACCGAGATGAATCCTGCTCTTCAGAAGCACTTCACCACTTGCCCGAGCTGCCCTCTCCCTTTCCCCACCCGCCCACTTAGGCAATTCTCTTCAACCTCCTCCCGGACCTGCACAGCCTGAGGTTAATTTGTCCCACTGGGTTTTGCACACACACCCACACTGGGAGGTGCCCAGTTCAGGGTCTCACGTTTCTCTGCAACACGTGGCTTTTGCTAACCCCCTGCAGGTGTTTCGCACCCAAACCTTGTGCCTTGTGCAAACCCTTGCTCACAGGAAGCCTCAGGCTGAACAAACACAAGCAGGCGCGTGCCCGGGCCGACACGCCAAGCTTTCCTTTGCACCACAGCTCTCGGCCACCTTCGGCAGGTAGAGAAACCTGCCCTGCACCTGTAGCACCTCGGCTCCAGGTCATCCACCTGCACCTGGTCCCCGGGTGCTCACATCATGCACTGAGCTTTGTTATGGCTGTTTCTGAAGGTACGGGACCCTGGCAATCATCAAGTCTCAGGCCACCGACCCCAAAACCTCACAGATTTTACTCACGGTGTCTGAGGCATCAGCTGCTTTCTTTGGAGCATTTATGAGATCACTTTTCTTGTTTGCGGCAGGCTTGTTGTCCAGTATATTCTTCTTGACCACCTTGAGATCCCTGTTCTTGCCAGGAATGTACCCATGTTTCAAGGAAATGAGCAGGGGGTCGGCGTTCTTCCCCTCAAACCACTCCTCAGCCTCCAGAGCTGCCTCTGGGCCCGCTGTATCAGGGTACAGGTCATCCTGGAAGAGGTCCGACTGCAAGAAGAAACGAACTGGTCAGGATCTTTGGGGCTGGAAGGCACGAGCTGGCTTCAGACCACGCAAGCAGCAGGCTGTGCTCACCTTTCGAGGGACCGTCATGATGATGGGCTCACATTTCCTCTCGTGAAGCTTGAAGAACCTTGCCAAAAAAAAAAAAAAAAAGAGAAAGAAGAAGTGGGACTGAGGAGCGAGGCCAGGCACCACGCCATGCAAAGGAAGCCTCGGTTCTGCTGCTCATGCACAGCAGCATACTGCGAGACAGAGGCAGTGGAAAGTGAGCAATCCTAAGGAGTCACAGCTGGGCTGCGCTAGGACTTGCGGAGCCCTTGTAAGGGCTGGAGAAAACTACCTGTGTGCGTGCAGAGCTCCCTCTTAGGTACTGGGTGACTTCAGAGAGTCGCACTTTGGCCAGAAGGGGCTGTCAGAAAGGCACAGCCCGCTGCTTGGACTGTCGAGACAAGCACCACACAAGCAACGTTCAGGTGACATCCCTGGCAGCCTGCTGCTCGCGACACGCGGCGGCTCCACGCTCTGTGGTCAGCCCCTGCCGGCCTCCGGCTGAGCAGTGCCACCAGCTCCACAGCCCCCAGCCTGGCCACCAGGTGCTGCCGCTGAAAAATTCACTGCTGCAGGCAGCTGCGAGCTCCGTGCCCTTTCTCAGGGGCTGCTGCTTTTGGTAAGGGGCAGCAGAGGGCTTCAGGGCAGCAGCCAGCACGCGTTCCCCACCAGCAGCGTGCCAGGAGCCGCCGCAGCGATGGAAGTTGCTCCCTGGGCTGCCTTCTGCTGTGCTGGGTGGTTTCTGACCTACGCCTGCGCTCCGGGTTCTGCTCTGTTGCTGTGGTTACTGAGATCCTGACAGCTTCATCCCCACTCGCTGCAGACAACGTGGAGGCTGGTACCAGCCCCAGAAGTGTATCAGCAATCCTGCTCACGGTGTGCTGTAACTAAGTGGTGCTCAGCATCCTGCAGGGGTTTGTTCTGCTGCCTGTCACTGCTCTTTACAAGACTCGGCCTCAACCCCATCACATTTTCAGGCTGTATCACGTTCTGCCCAGCAGAAGCATCCCCCAACAAGCGCTACACAAGTGCTGGTGGAGCAGAGGCCTCTCCACCGGGGTCCCTATGCCCAGCGGCTCCTGGTTTGCCAGCAGGGAGCACACCGAGTTTTGCAGAGGGCTCCCAGCCCCTTTGCCACGCGAGGTGCTGGGTGCAGCAGCAGGCCATCACATTTCTGCTTGGCCACACTCAGGAGCAGGCGGGTTGCTAAAACGAGAGCACGCACGGGGCATTTACAGCCTCTGTCCTTACCTGGCAATCTCACACTTGTTCACGTCAAGGCCCCTCTTTGGCATGAACCCCATCCCTCTCTGCGGCTCCTTGCTGCTGAAGGTGTTGAGGTAGTGAACGTAGGGGGATTCATCCGTGATCTCGAAGTAGCGAATGCTGCTGTCGCCCTGCAAGACACGAGCAAGGACCCCTCTGCAGGCTGCGGGGACAGCGTCCTGCACGCCCACACACCCACTCCCTCCTGGGCTGGGCAGGCATCGGTCTCACCTCACTCCCTCTCCTTCCAGGAATGCCACCGCGGAGTGGCACACAGTTTACACACAGCTTTCTTCTTGATCCCTGAGCTAAAGCTTCTGCTGCTTACCGGTCTGATGCCTCGGCACGCCGCCGTCTTCTCAAACCCCCCCCGCACGGCACAAGCAGCACTGCCACAGAGCACAGCCCTGCTGTCATCCCAGCGCGTTACCCGAGCACCTCAGCGCTACGCGTGGTTCTCCCTCAGCCTGCGGTGCAGCAACCTGAGCTCGTGCTTCAGGGCTGGGGATGTCGCCCTCCAGGTTTTCTCTCGTGAAAAAGCTCAACTCGCTGCCTCGGTTTCCCCAAAGCAAGGAGAAGATTCCTGCTTTTCGGCAAAGTCGCTGAATATTTTTTTTTTTAAATCAGCCCAACATTTTGAAAAGGAAAAAAAAAAAACCCATACTGGTGCTGTGTGCAATTTAGCAACACGACAGGTGATCTCGCACAGAAGTTGATTTTAAAAACCGTGCACCAGCAGGAGGTTTACAACCCTCGGCACTGACAAGGCCGGGAAGCTGTCTGCACACAGCTGGTCAGAACCAAAGAGCCAGGCAGAAAGGCCAAAAAGCCAAGGCCTGTGTTTGACTCCAGAGGATCCTTCCACACCACCGTCTCTGCGACAGCAGAGACACAGAACAAGCATTTCTCATTACAGAGACAGGGTTGTTGAGTTTACTTTTACGGATCCTTTTTTTTTTTTTTAATTACTTGCTCATCTTGTCATGCCTTTAGCTCCTGGCTGAACGAAGTCCGCGGCTGTGGCACTTGGAAGTGGGCACTTGAGGGCACTTCATGCCTACAGATTGCTTTTACAAAGGAGCACGTGTGAGTCCAGTTTTCTTTTCTTTAACCCCACAAAATCTGAGTGAGTGCTGCTACACGCTCCATCATCTTCAGGAGCAAGGGTAACATCACCCGAAACGCACCTTCCTCCCACGTTAACGCACGCTCTTTCAGGTCAGCGACAACAGAAGATGTTTTAATGACAGCGTGCGACTCGTTGCGGTACGAGCAGCTTTACCCCAGTAAATCCATCTCACAGAAACACCCAGTGACCTGCCAGGTCTCCGCACAGTGCTGCAGAGCGAGGATCAAACTGGTTTCAGAGCAGCCTGGATTTTTTCACTTTGTCCACAACCCCAGCCATCACCGCGGCACTGAATTTCTACTCCTGCCACTTCCAGTGAGACATTTGGTGAACACTTCCTCAGCATCGCTCGCTCAAATCAGATGGCCTTTAAACAAGCCTAGTCATCCTCAAAGGTTCCCCTTACCTTGCCACACAAGTAAATTATGTTGGTATCCGGGTCGTAGAAGGGCAGCAGGACCCCGTTGCTGGTGTCCATCTCATGGAGGGCTATTGGCTCCTCCATGTTTTTCTGGAAATGAAAAAAAAATAAATCTGTTGTTAACGAAGAACAGAAAAAGTCGTGTTAAGATGAGATGTGTGTTCCTAACAGCTCTTTGGGGCTAGTAGAACACGCAGCAGCAGCTTCCCCACCCTGCAGGCTCTATGTGTTAGAATAACAAACGCTGTAGGTGTTTCACCAGCTCATTCACTCCCCAGGGATGTTTTCACCACAAGACACATTACCGACAGGACCCCAGATAATTCACAAAGTCAGGAGGAAGACATGACCCAATCGTGTCAGTGCGTGCCTTGTGCCAGCGTGACAAGCTTGCTGCTGCCTTGCTCCGTACGTAAACCATTTGGGGAGGAAGAAGTGACCTTCACACAGACTTTCCTTTACTGAGTGAACATCAAGCCCGAGTAACAGCCAGATGTTCTGGCACAGGAAGGCTGAGCAGGATCAGACATAGACAGAAGAGGGAATAACCCTCAAGTTTACAAACGAGGAGCGCAGCAGGGGACGGCAGGCCCTGGTTAGCAGCTCATGGGGGGTTACAACAGGTAGTAGCGGGGTAGGGACCTACCGGATTCCACAGCGCGAGCTGCCGTTCGCTCATGCGGCTGAAGCCGGTCGTGAAGATGTTTCCATCGGCGAGGAAAATGGCTCGCATGGGCCGGGCTCCCTCGTGGGTCTTCTCTTTCTCCTGAAATAGATTTACAAATGAGCCTCTGTCAAGGCCAACTGGTGGCAACCGCTCTTCTGGCTGCGGAGTCCCTGGCACGTGCCGCTCCTCCACAGAGGATGCTGACTACATGGAGCAACATCCAACTATCCTCGCCTGATGCTCGAGGGAAGGAACCAATTACTAAGCTACAAAAGTAGTCGCAGCTGCTTCATTTCAGCTTTACCTGATTCTTACAAGGCTGAAGGAAGACTCCTTTGCAAGCTACAACACATACGCGGGCTGCTAAATCTCCATTTTGCATACCCGACTTTGAAAGCATAATTATGCAAAAGGATTAGATGTGGAATTACACTCCTGCAGGTTTTACAACGGAGCCCTAAAATCCTAGTTCAAACACTAATTCCCATAAACCCAGACAAATCCTCCAGCCGCCGCTATCCTTCTTGTGATTTCTTCCTCGCTTTGAACAGGACTAAATCCGGCACGCGCTGGGCTAAAAGGCTCGCTCTTCCTCGCTCTCTGCTGTAGTGAAATCACCAGGCACACTTACAGCAACGATTTCTTGTTTCCTGGGGTCAATAATTCGAACTTTTTTGTCTTTGGAAGCTGTACAGATTAGGCTGCCGTTGCGATTCCAGCTCACGTTGTAAATCACATCCACGTGCATGTCATCCAGGTTGATGAGGGCTTCGCCTGTCCCCACGTTCCAGATGATGATTGCATTATCGCAGCCTGGAAGAGAAAACAATTCAACATCACAACCGTGGTGTGAAGAGAAAAAAGCCAGCGGCAGAGAACAAGGACTAAAACCTGCTGCAGCCCCGATGCCTCAGGCACTGTCTCTTAAACACAGTTCTGCACGCAGAGCCCCGGGCAGGGCTTCCTTGCTCAAATGCAGGCTTGGAGGGGGAACAAAGCAGCCAGAGAAGCACAAAACTCCTTCCTTGAAAGCGTGGAGCACCTCTCAGCGGTGCTGTAGCTGTCCCAAACAAAGGCAGCTTCTGCTGGAGCATCTGTGCACTGCTCCCACTGATGCAGCACCACCCCAGCCATCCTGCTGCCCGCTGTCCCCCGTCGGGGACCACAACGCTGCGGAGACGCCTGCGGAGCCTGCACGGAGAGGAGATGAGGATGGGGTCCACACGCAGCTGGCCCGGGGCTGGCAGTGCAGGGGAGGGCTGAAAACATCCCAGCAAGAGCAGTGCTGCAGCTCGAGAAGGCTCTGGGGCAGCGTGAGAGGCCCCCAGAGGAGAAGAAGCTGAAGGGAAGGCAGGGGAGGCAGCGACGCAGCTGAAGGAGGTGTGTGAAAGCCTGCCCAGGGCACTGCTGCTGCTGTCCTCGTGCGTTTTGTGCAGGAGCTGTCGGGTCTCAGCTCAACTGCGGGACTGCAGAGCACGAAAGCCGAGGGCACAGAGGCAACGTTCTTACACCTCTGCACATCGAGTACTGGCTGACAGCCGTCGTCTCCTCGGGTTATAGAGATTTAGGGGATATAGAGTAAGGGAGACTCTAATGGAAAACTGGGGAAGCGAGAGCATCGCTAAGAGGAACGGCCGAACAAAGCTCTCGGAACAGCAGATATCACACGCCGAGGTCAGCAGATCCACAAGGACTGCAGCCATCAGGCAGGCGGTTCTGTTCCAGGACCAAACAGCGAGAAGACAAAGAAAAAAAGCCTCAAACAAGACGGCAGCAAAACAGAAGAGAGGAGCGGAGCTGTAAGTTCAGCAGGTAAGGGAACAAAGCCCAGCGCTGAGTGAGGCGGCTTCCCTAACGCTCCAGGAGGGGGGAAAACACCTGAGGCAAAGATAATGATCTCGGTGTGCTCCCAAACAGCCCAAGAGACATCCAACAGCCCAAGAGACAGCCAGCATCGGTCTGTTGCCACCAAGAGGAACCCTGGGGACCACAATGACCTGACGGCACCTCTCTCCTGCGGCAGTCCCGGCCAGGCTGGCTGCCTGGGCGCACGCATCCTGCTGATGCAAGTACAGCAGGCTGAAAAAGCTACCCAGGAAAAACAAGCCTCTCCTTTTGTATGTTCCCACACCGAGTTTCATTAATTTCACGGCCACAAGGTCGGCAATCAAAGCATTTTTGGGGAAACCAGATCAAAAGCCAGCCAGTGCCTCAAAGGGCGTTTACATCCCCCCAAACCCCACGGAGCTCAGCTGACAGCCCGGCCGGAACGATTTGCTTCTTTTATTAGGCTCCAACCTAAAGGTCATGCTATGAAAGCCTCGGAGTGAGCTAATGGATAATGACTTTTCCATTTTATTTCCATAACGATTTGACTGTTTTTCAGTGGCCAAAAGAATCTCACCGCGTAGACCGTGCCGGTCAAGGAGACAATTTGGAAAATGCCGAAAGCTTGGGGACGGGCCACCGGGACACCTTGCAGGGACAAGGAAAAGGAGGAACACTTGGGCCTTTATAATTGAAACGAAAACAGGGGTGAGGGGAGCGTATATGTAAACAGTTATCAGCTGACGAAGCTTGCAGATCAAATACAGTCTGGAACAATTTTAAGCAGTAATTCATGCCTTCAGTTTCCTGGTTCTCGTCCCTGTAAAACCGAGGACGATAAAAGGCCGGGACACGGAGCGGGCTGCGAGCCACGTGTCCCAGCCTTCCGAGGAACTGTCACGGGTTTGTGATTCACTGGCCCCAAGCTGCCGGGAGAGGAAAGGAGGAGCCAGGCTCCAAATCTCTGCCCCAAAACACGGCACGAGTGAAACGAGGCGAAGGTGGCTGGGAGCAGACGGCGCTGAGCCCCGTACCTGCGCTGAGCAGCACGTTGCGCGCGGTCGGGTGCCAAGCCACGATGCCCACTCGCTTCGAATGGCCTTCTAGAACCACCACCGGCTCTGTCAAGGACAGGGTGAGTCCGTTCTCGGGAATCTGCCACACCTGGAAAGGGGAAAAAGGAAAAGACGGTTAGCCACAGGGCATCCATCCCCTCTGCAGAGCACGTCACTCATCGACTTCGCACCCAAGGCAGAGCTGAAGGCCAGGTTGTGCCTCCTCGGGAGCAGGGAGGGAACTGCCCCGCGGCACCAGGAAGCGTTGGGCTGGTCTGTGCCTAACGGCCTGCCCAGCTCACGGCCTCAGCACCGACACGGGCCAGGCACGCTGCAAATCCCCTGTCACCTCCGTGTCCAGAGAGCCATTCGTGTCACATGCTGCTTGGGAAGGACCCGGGAAAACACTGCCCTGCTGCTCACGCTGCTGCTGTCCTGCTGCCCTCCTTCCGAATCCTGCTCATCCCTCGCAGGGAAGGAGTTGTGGCTGCGCTGGGGCCGACTTCTTACTAGTTAGCATCGCTGGCAATTAGCTGTCCCGTTGTGTTTACGGTCTCCCTTCTGCTCCCAGCTCACGGGAAGAGCACCTTGGTCCTGGCAGAGGTCGGTGAGCCCTGCGGGAGCTGCCTGCTTGGTGCGCAACCCTCCTGCGGCCAGGGAAGAGCCGTCGGGAGGAGGAACGACCCCGAGGAGCCCCAGTCGTGCCTTTGCCTTGTCAGCTGCAGAGCCTGGCATTTACCAGCCCCGGGAGGCAGCTTTTGCAACCAGCAGAGACCGGGGATGGGAGGGAGGCAAAATCCCCATGCCCCAGGGCGGGAGCGGCCCTCCCAGAACTATTCCTGCAATTCAGCATCGGGCAAGCGCCTTTGAACTGAGCCTGACCTACATACGGCCTATTAAAAACTGAAATCCAGCCCCCGGCCGAGCAGTTTGAGCTGCCCACGGGTAGGTGGCAGCATCAGAGCACGTTTCCCTCGCCTCCCATTGTTTGCTTTTTCCTGGAGGAGCAGCGCAGGGGCCACCAGCCCTGCCCGCAGCACCCAGGCAAGGGGTCAGGGCAGGGGCTGGGACCCAGGCGGGTTTGGGGCCGAGGCAGACAGACACGCGTGGATTTTCACGCTCGTCCCAGTTTCTCCCTCTTCTCCCATGGACGGCTGCTGCTGCTCAGATGAAAACCTCTGAGATGTGAGGATCCCTGGGTGTCGCAGCTCACCTCTAACCAACCCCGGCGGGATTCCGGCCGCTGGTGCCCCGCTCCAGGCGCTGTCCCTCCCTGCATCCTCAGGGACCAGCCGCGACCCCACCGGCCTCCTGCTCCAGGATTTGCAATCCCTTCTCCTCCTCCTGGCCGAAGGGACCGTGGGATGACACACGCCGGGGCTTTTTCTGGCGGTCAAGTCTTTAAAAGCTGAGCCGGGCGCTCCGAGGAGCAGCACATCGCCCCGCTCGCCCTGGCCACCGCCTGCCGGGGGAGGATTGTGCTCAAACCCCACGCTCCTTGCACGCCGCAGCGAGGCGCCTCGCCTGCCCGCTGCCAGGTGAAACCAGGCTGCAAAGCTGTCGGTGGTTGGAGAAGCAGCTTTGTTCGTGCCAGCCAGGGAAGAAAAACCCGGCAGCAGCAGCAGCTCGAAGCACGGCTGCTGACGGCAGCACGGAACTTGGAAATGGCCCTGCTAAAAGCGGCACCCGCGCTTCATGTAATTATTGCACGTAGGTCTCGCAGGAACCGCCTCCAAACCCTTCACAGCTCTGAGCACTGAGGCGGTGCTGCAGAAAATGGGTATTACCTAACCCGGGGAGGCTGGCAGAGGAGGGGGGCCGGGGGACGGAGCCGAAGGGACCCGCGGGGGTGACGGGGGTGTCCCCCGGGGCCGGATCCGGCAGCCTGGGAGCGGGCGCTGGGCACAGCTGAGATGGGGACCAGAGACAAAACCCACCGAGAACGCTTCTCTTTTAGGTGAAAAGGCCTTGGGAGTTAGGGCTGATGCAGGCAAGCTGATGTTACACCAAGGATTAAGCAGGGAGCCAGACAGCTGCTTACCCCAGGGTCCTACGGAGCCAGTAAAAACGGCATGCCTTGGTGAGCGCAGCATCTTTGTCCCCTCGGGGAAACAAAGCTTTTCTCCTGCCAAGTATCCTGCCCCGATTCACCCAGTCTCACCCCGAGGGCAAAGCTTTGTGGGAGCAGCTTGGAAAATTGGATTTATTCACGGAAAGCCGGGAGCAGCACCAGCTCCTACTCGAGCAGAAGCTGGCAGCCCGGGCACAAAGGGGCAGCAGAGCCAGAGCAGCTTTTACAGCCGTGGCTCCCGAGGCGGCAGGAGCACAGACTGCAGCTTCAGCTGTCGGAAGGAGCTGGGTCCCCTTCCCAGACATCCCCGTTGTCATTTTTTGGGGTCTGAGCCTTTGGGGTGCGAGAGCAGCTCCGCTGCCGAGCCCTCCGCGTGCCGGAGAGCTCCAGGGCTGGGTTCAAACGTGAGGCAGCGAGCGCAGGGGGTGGGAGAGGAAAGGGAGGAATTACAGGCAGAATACCAATGGAAAGGATTTTTTTTAAAGAGCCTCTGGAGGACTGAGAGTGCTTTTTTTTTTCTTCAAGGGCAAGAGGGAAAGCCCCTATAGTTTACAGCAGCTGCCGAGCAGCGTAATCCTCTGCAGATTACACAAACTATTGACCTAATAATCCTGCTTGGTATTGCAAAAAAAAAAAAAACCAACACCGAGGAGTGTAAAAGGTCAGGGGACGCTCCCAAGCGACCCGGCCCCCTCGTTCCTGCCCCGGGTGGGGTCCCTCTTCCCAGCGGGGGACGCAGTTGGATGCGAAGCGAGGAGCTTTGGGTTGGGACGCAGCCCGCTGGAGGCGAGGGCTCAGGACGAGGGCACGGAGGAAACCTCGGGGCCCCGCAGGATGAGTGGGGCACGGGTAGCAGTTGATCACCTCTCCCACTCGGTGGGTTTGAAGTTAACGTCTGCTCTGTTTGCCAGAGAGGAAGCGAGGGCGCACGTGGGGGTGTGCAGAGGTCGGGCTCTCAGAGGAGCTGCGGGAGGTGCACCAGCGGCACGTGGAAAGGAAAAGAAGGCCAGCTCTTCTAGCACTGCTTTTTCCTACCCTTTAAAGAGAATCAAAACCCGTCCCTTCCACCAGCCCCGCATAAAACCACGGCGCATATTCAGCCGATTTCTAGAAACGCTCTCAATGCCTGCATCCGTGTTACAGGAGGAAACGAACAGGCCCTACACAGCCCTGCTCTCCCGTCGCTGCAGGAACGGGCTCTTCGTGCACCCATTCTCAGCCCGGTCGCTCAGCACGGTACCCCTGTGGGGACAGACCCCCGTGGGGACAGACCCCCGTGGGGACAGCCCTCGGTGCCACACCACCACCACCACCACAGCCCCAGGTCACCGGCAGCACCCACTGGTGCCAGGCTGCTGTCTCAGGTGGCTGCCAGGGCTCTGGTTTAACCTTAAAACAATTAGCTCCACGGAACGAACTCCTCTCTGGGCATTACGAGCGCGCTCGTTAGCATTCACCTGCTGATAAAGCACATCCTCCACACCTGAGAACGGCCGGCTGCTATCTCCTACACGCCTTTATACAGCCATTTTCCAGCTGAATTCAGAGAGCTGCAGCACGTTGCAGTCACTCAGCAGAGCACCAGGCAGGACCGTTTAAATAATTCCTTACTTGCAGGCACAAGAGAACCTTTCCCCAAAGGGGACACCAGAAGGTATCCGCGTGCCACAGCGTGCTCAAGGAACTCTGAGAGCGGATTAGAGCAGAGGAGATGGGGACGACCCATCCTGCTCCTCTGCAGCAGAGCAGCAAGGGGCCACGAGGCTGTTTCGGTGCCCTAAGTATTGTCCCCCATCGTCTTCTCTCCCTCCAAATAATTTCTGAATGCATCAGGTGTGGCAGCCCAAGCAGCCAGCTCCACCTGAGGGTGCCACATCACAGCCAGCAGGTGCCTCTGGTATGAAAAACCTCGGTGCACCTGCAAGTAGTCTGCAGAGCTCTAAAGCCGCCCAAGCTACGAAGCCCAGCAGTGGCAGAAAAAGATGCCTGCTTTCCCCTATTTTGCCCCATTTCGATCCCTGGTCTAATGAGCTCAGTGCCGTACCTGGTCACGTGCAGCAGACAAGGAAATGCGGTCAGAAAACCAGAGGAGAGAGGGGAAGGGGGAAAAAAACCCAAGCAGGCAGGCAGAAAAGATGGAGAACGCGGAGGAGCAGAGGGCAGAAACTGCGTCAGTGAACCGAGGGCCTTGGAAAACACGAGTTACTTTTCGAAAGCAGCCGCCACTTCTGCAGAAAGCCACACCATTTTCCTCCGTCACATCGGTCCTTCTGCATTTCTTGTCGGCTAGCGAGGAGTTCAGAGCTGAAGACCAACTACAGATCCTTTAAACTACGTCAGACGAGTTTACTCGGTGACAGGCCGTTCAGCAAGCAGGGCTCCAAAACCTTTACTGAGGAACAGCAAAGCCGACAGGATGCTGAATTGCTTGTGCCGAGAGAGAAAAAGCAATTTAAGCCGGGAGGGCTCGCCAGCTCCTCCAGTTCCTCTCCCGGATAGTCCGGGCATGGTCTTGACGTGCAGCCTCCGGCTCTGGCCAGCCCAGCTAACGTGTCCCAGGTGTGGTGCATCGCCTCCCATCCCAAACTACCTGACACCCTGCGCCCCGTGCCCGCGGAGCTGCAGGCTCTGTTCCCGGGGACGGTTTGTGTCTGCGTCGGGAACACCGTTGGGTTTTCCACGTAACTCAGTCCCTCCGGAGCCTCGCAACGTGCTTGTCGTTGCACTTGGATTAGAGGCTGCTTCTGCCTCCGGAAAGGCAGCCACGGACCTCGGCCCTGGCTGCTGCTCGTGTTTCACTCTGCCTCACGGGCTTTCTGGATCCTGCTTTCTAGAGGAACATTAAGGCATCCTTCAAAGCTCAGCTCTAGCCCAGCAGTAACTGTTACAAACACAGAAGCTTGTTGTTTTGTTTAATATTAAATATAGTACATTTTGTTAACATGCTTCGGCTTCCAAGACTGGGAGATCACAGGCAAGAGCTGTCCCAGGATAAGCCCCTAGGGATGAATCCCCCCCCAGACATTCTAACGATGAGCAGAAGCAAAGGAATTTATCTGACATGATCTATAATAAGATTTCAATATAACATTCAGCCTACAGCATTTCTAAATATGGCCAAAGATCACTCAAGTTATTTGGCATTATTTCATCTCACAAGGATTTTCTTTCACTTATTCTGCTGCGTTTGCATGCACGGGATTCCACATCCATCCCCGGGCAAGGTCGCCCATTGTTCAGCGGGCTCTGGCAGAGGTGAAAGAGGACCCGGGACCAAGGCTGGCAGGTGCAGACTTTGGATCCCTGTGACTACGTATTTTAAACTTTTGATATCCGTGATACCTACTAAAAGCTGTACATACAGGAAAAATGGAAGTAGCCCCCTTGCACCAAGGGCTGAAGCGATTCCGCAAGCAGACGCGCTCGTTGCCCCCTGCTCCCCACCTCCTTCCAACACACAGCATCCCGTCTGCCAGGGCCTCTGAGGCGAGGAACCTCCTCTGCCTTCCCTAAAGCGCTGCAGACCAGAAGTCACCGCCGACTGGGACGCCTCCTGCTCTTCTCAACCACCAGACAAATCCCCAGAGGAAGGAGAAATGGAAGAGTAACCGGAGGGAAAACCAGAAAGCTGCAGGCCGAGCTCCACCAAGCCTGACCTCAGTGCTGGAGGGGTTTCTCCTCTCCCAGAGAAGGAACCAGAGGTGAGGGACCAAGTTCAGCAGAAGCAAGCCCCGCTCCGCGAGGGAACCCCGGCCACTCACCATGACGGTGCAGTCCTCGGAGCCGCTGGCGATGACCTGGTCGTTGTGGGGACACCAGTCGATGTCCAGCACCGGTCCCGTGTGCCCGCACACTGTTGGATAGGACTTGTCAATCCGGCCCGTCTGAAGGGAAAAACAAGGGAGAGAGCTGTAAAACCCCAGCGACCCAGAGCACAGCGCGCAGGAGATGCCTCCTAAGGCTCCCCCAGGCGCCGAGCATCCTTGGCTTCGTGCGACGCGAGCACCTCGTGCGCCGGGAGAGGAAACCAACCTCATCCCAGCACCGGCGGGGCCACGCCGGAGGCTTCCCCGGCACACGAGGGCTCCGTCCCCTGCGAGGCACGGATGTGTCCTGCCCCTGAGCTGCTGGCGGAGGCAGGGCTGAGCCGCCGGCCACGTTTTGGGAGGAGGGCAGGCAGCACCGAGCCCACACGAGGAAGCTCTGCTTTGCTCTGTGCTTGGCGGCGGCGGCCAGCAACAGCTAAAGATAACCCAGCTAGCTTGCTAATTGAAGGGTGTCGCTGCTCGTTGAGTTTTACCAAGTCTGCTCGCTTTCATCACGAAAGTATTCTGCCCGGGCGGAAAGCTTTCAAGACGTGGTTATGCAGAGCAAATGCTATTTTCAGACATAAACGCTGCCGGCGCACACGGATGGCAGCAGCCCCCTCCCTGACCCCTACCTGCCTCTGTGGGCTTCCCGGGAGACCAGGCTCAGGTGTTCGCACCCGAACCGTCCCGGGGGGACCTCACGATGCCAGCACGGCTCTTGCACCGTCCCCGCAGGCCTGCCCCACAGGTCGCCCGCAGCATCCTGATGCTCCCGACCCAAACCTCAAACGCTGCACACGAGGAAGCAAAAATCAAGCCCTGGCTTAATCGCCATCCTCTCTCGTGGTCAGGTCTCGATGCACAGCAGGGAAACGGTGTCTGAAGTGATGAAAAATATAGGAGAACCAAACCAGAGCGGGCGGGAGGAGCTTTTGAGGACTGCTGACCTCGAGACCTCTACTGCAAGGAGACAAGACGCAGATCCAAAGAGAGCCAGGGTCACGCTACAGAAACAACACGACGGCCATCTCCTCGTGGGTCGAGTTACTAAAAAAAATAATCAGTGGGGTCTTGGGTACTCAAATGGTTTTGAAATTATTAGAAGTGAAACGCTGCAGGTGGAAAGCTACAACCCAGGCGTTCCCAAAGCGAAGCCGGCGCGATTCCTCCTGCAGGCCGTAACGCGCAGCTGGGTTTTACAAGTGAATTCGCCTGACACGGGCAGCCCACCCAATTTAATTCATCTAATTAAAGAAGAATCACGCAGAGCACATGGGCAGATCACGAACATATTCCACAAGTCACGTTACAGGCCAAATACAAATACGGGGCTCAACCCAATGGGGAAAAGAAGACCAAAGCCGCAACGTGCCGGCGGGCGATCCTGTGCGAGGAGCCCAGGGCAATGATCTGCAGGCTGCAGGAGTGCCCGTCAGCTCCGCTCAGGGCTTTTACAGGAATTTATTACTGGAAGGAGGGGAAAAAAAAATCAATTTGAACAAATGGAACCACGAGCTTCACCTCTCGGTTTCCATCACGATGAACCCGGGCAGCAGGAGTGCAAGGAGCCGAGTGTGACAGCCGGCCGGCCACGGCGTGCTTTTGGTCACCTCACACGGAGCTCATTTTGGAAACGAGCTGTCTCTAATTGCTTTCAACTCGCCGCCTCGTGCTCCCACCAGCTCCCCAAGCGGCGCTGCTCCGGGGGCAGCCGGGAGGAGGAGAGGCCGAGGCTCCAGCACCATCAGTGCCTGGAGGACCGGCCCGGGCAGCATCTCGCAGCCCTGCAGCCTCCTCGCTCCTGCAGCATCCCTAGCCCAAAAGCAGGGCAGGGGAGGCAGCTCGGTGCCTGGGGAGAAGCAGGTCGCTTCCCGAAGCCACCCAGGGAGGCAGGACGGCGAGCGAGCACGGAGCTCAGCCTGGCCACAGATCCGAGGAACTCGAGATCTGCCCGGCGCGGCTATTTTTGAGCAGAAGGGCAGGCGTTTCTCATGCCGGCGGCGTCTGGATTGTGAAGGAAGAGCGGATGCACAAAGGAGAAGTTCACCAAACGGAGCAGAAACAGCTCAGTGCCCTGCGACAGGTGAGCAGCAGCTTGTGCCCGCCGCGTGTAGCGCACAGCCCTGCCCGCTGCGGGGAGACACGGGGAAAAAGACCCTGAACAAGGAAACAGGGTAAGGAAGGGGAGAACGAGACGTTGTTTAAAAGAAGTGCGGGGGATGCAGCAACCCGAAGCACGTTTATTCCCAAAATCCAGGCACGAAGAAGGACCGGCGACGTCCCGCTGGTCCGGCGGAGCAGGACGCCGCGAGGAGAGGCAGCGCAAGCAGCGGGTGCCACCGGGTGCGTCGGGCACCGCCGGTGCTGTGCCCCCCACGTCAGGTGGCCGACGGAGCGGTGGGGTGGTGGGGTGGGAAGCCAAACCACACCACGGCCATGCCGGCAGCTGCAGCGCTGCTCAAGGAAGGAGGAAGCGTCCCCGCTGTCGCAGAAGGCACCGACTCGTGGTCAGAAACGAGAAACCGTTTTCGCGGGGCGGGGGAAACCACAGCGCTCTCCTGACCGCCCCCCGGCAGAAAGCAGGAGCTCTCCTCCGGCTTTCTGAAGGCGTTTCACCTCTGCTCAGCTTCTTTCTCCTCCTCAGACGGCGTTCCCCTTCCAACGGGACCGCCACAGCACCAGAACCGATGTCCCCGGGGGGCTCTGCCCCAAGGGACTTCTTGCACTAAACCGCTGCCACAATCCTCCCAGGTTTGCTCGTGGTGGTTTGTTGTTTTTTTTTTCCCAGGTAATCTTTTAATGAGTTCAGGATTTAAAATAAATCTCGAGTGTTGATACACAGCTTAAAATTAACTCGGTGCGACTTCCAGAAATTAAATCCTTCTCATAATCCACGGCTGCTCCGGCTGAGCAACGTCGCGCAGCAGCAGCCTGTGATACTCCGAGAGCTGTAAAAAAAAGTTATAAAAGCCAAAAAAAGGTGAATTTGAGGATTAGTTTCAATACGCTGGGTGATGCTGACTAGATATGCTGGGTGATGCTGACTAGAAGCACGCTCGACGCTCAGGTCCTCCAACAGGTGGGAGGCTGACCTCACCGCGGGAATTCATTTAGAAAAAATGACAGATGAGGAAAAAAAAAAGCTCAGTTCTTAAACCCAGAAGGGTCGGACAAGCAGCACAGGAAAACCGTTCCTAAAAATTAATCTGATTGTCTCACCGTCGCTTCTTTGCCAGAAAAGGGCAACGGGCTGCAGGAAGCAGCTCCCGGCCTATGGTAAAAATACCGCGGGGAGCAGCTGCTTCCCCCGGCCCGCCGCGTGCAGGGGGAAGTGGCAGCGACTTGCACAAGCCACGGCGATTTCACCACCCTCGCTTTGCAGAAGTTTGCAGAAGGAAACCGGGTCGCAACTGCTCGGTGTGAAATCCGAGCCGACCGCTACGCTTTCCCCTTTTTGGGGGTGCTCCTTCTGCCTCAGCGCGTTCCCCCTCCGACAACCGCGGGGTTTTGCAGACCCCGACGGAGAGAAGCAGCTCGTCCCTGCTCTGCCCACCGAGCCTCCGGCTCCGGCTGCAGCAGCTGGCCACGCGGGAGGCAGCTGGAGGAAAATAAGGTGGAAAATAACGTTGAGGGAGGTGAAATGAAAGCTCTCTGCTCCCCCGTGACCAAGGGATTTTAGTCACCCGGCACGCCGATGGAGGCATCCATAGCTAATTGGGGAGATTAGGATGAGCGCTGCTCCCAAAAGGTCTGCTGGAGTGCTGGGCGAGAAGAGCCTCGAGGCAAAGCCACGCAGCTCTGGTCTTGCTGTGAAGGGCTCTTGCAGCCCCCCGAGCCCCCCGGCAGCGCCATCACCCCGGCAGCTGCAGGGCGCGAGCCGCAGCCGCCGTCTGCTGCAGAAGCCAGACAGCCGGCCTTGTTCGGGGGTGCCCAGACGTGAAGGGGACACAAAGAGGAGGGAGGCAAAAAGGCAGTGACGGGCAGGAGCCTTTCACAAGGCCAGCACAGCCCCGGCAGCGCCGGCCCGCGAGGGGTGAGGGCTTTGGGAACGGCCCCGCAGAGCCGGCACCGCGGCTCGGGGGGCACGAGGGGGCTTCAGCCTCCGTGCCGGGTGCTTCCAGCTGACCGGAGCCAGCCGCAGGGGCTTCCAGGTGTGCTTTACACCACAAGGGTGAATGCTCATCTGCAGAATCCCCCGCAAAATTAGCGGCCAAAGTCAGCTGCTCGCATGCTGGCACGCGGACACGCAACCCCTCGCTGCCACGGCTCCTGCATCCCACCTGATGCCCTTCCCAGCTTCTGGCAGAAAACCGAACGAGCCCCCAAAACCCAACTTCCAGCCGAGGAAGTCCTTTGGGCAGGAGATTGAAAACGAGGGACCCGTTGCCCAGAAATGAGGTTGCAATAACAAGATGCAGATCCACCCCTTCCCTCTGTCCCCTGCGCGTGATTTCGGCGGCTGGTAGGGCAGAATTCATCCCACCTGGGGGACCGTGAAGGTCTCGGCTCCTGGATGAGCTGCTCGAGGGAAGTTCCAACTATTTCTGAGAAAACCGACTTTGTCCCTGGACTTCAGCTTGCAGGTTAGCTCTAAGCTTTAAGCGATAACCCAGGATTTTACCCTTTTCAGCCCTGCTGTGTGCTTGCGTACACGATTGGCACCCTCCGTAAGCCAGTGGCACGATGGCATGGTGACAACTCCAACCCGTGCTGCTGGCAGAGCAGCACCGGCCTGTTGGACACCTACGGGACTTACCAGGACTGTCCCTGCCACGTCTGAGCCACGGCACAGGCGGCAAGGGGCCGGGGAACGCTGTGCACGATCCACCACAGCACAAACATCTCCTTTGTACCTGCTGGCAGGCACAGCCGTCGGGCACGGCTCCCGTCCTCGGCGTTGCACAAGGCCTGAAAACCTGCAGCAACCTCTGCCTCACCGCGGACACGCCGTCGGAGCGCAGGGCAGGGCACAGAGTTTGCTCCTTGGTTTCCTATGAAGCGAGACGTACGTGGCCGTATTTGCCTTCTTGCTTCGTTATTCCAACCACCTGATGATCCGCCGCCATCAAGCTGATGGTGATAAATAAAACCCCTGCTGCCCTGCTTTTTTTACCTGGTTGTTGCACTGAATTCTCCCCGCTTCCACCTGCACCGCTCGGAGCATCAGGCCACGATTTAGGGAACAAGCTCCCAGTGTGGACTTCAACCTCGCACAAGCTTTGTCGCGGGGACGCTGCTGTGAGGGACGGCACGAGGGCTGCCAGGGGCTCCTCGGCAGCCCGTAAGCCAGGCTCGTGGCCCTTGGGACCCTTCCACCCAGGCTCCGGCTGAAGGGCTCGTGAGCGGCTCCCCACGTTACGCCACCCACGGCTCCGCGTGGTTCTCCCGGCCCTTCCCGGAGGCTGCGCGCCCGGTAATTAACAGCCGGCTCTGGCGCTTGCAGAGCAGCCCAGGACTTGCAGGAGGTCGCTCCTGAGGCGTGCACGCACCCACCCGGCCGCTGACTGCCTCCCGGGGCACCCGGTGATGGAAATGCAGGGAGGGCGCGAGGAGGCAGGGACGTAAAAGGGAAAAAAAACGAGCGGCGTGTGTCAAGGGGGCAAAAAATAAATAGAAACAAACCAAAACACCGATTTTTCAGCTCAAAACAAACAAACAAACATCAAGTTTTCAGCGCTGGCCAAAGAGGGATGGCTCGTGGAGGCGTGCATCCCTCCAGGCCGTCTGCTCCGAGCCCAGGAGCTCCCCGGGCACTGCCCAGCTCCCCGGGGTGCCCCCAGCAGCACCCATGGGTGCGGGTCACCCCAGTGCACCATGCTGGGGCTCATCCGGCTGGGACCAACTCCGGGACCAGCTCCCAGAGCCCTCAAGCTCCTGCAGAGCCCAGCCCAGCCCAGGCCCACCCGCAGCCCCCCAGGGGCCGCCCCGAGGTGCCGCAGCCCCCGGGCAGGGCAGGGCAGGGCAGTTCCCCGCCATAACCGGCTCCGCGCCGGCAGCGCAAGGGTTAACCGGCGCGCACTTGCCGCGCCGCGGCTCCGCCCCCGCCAATCAGCGCGGCGCCTGCCGGCGGCCCCGAGCGCTGCCGTGACCATATATGGTAAAAAAGCCGCGGCCGCCGCAGTGCCGCTGCGGCGGGCGCGGGAACGCGCGCGCGCGGTTCGGGGAGGGGCGGGGGGAGCGGGGAAGAGACACGCGGGGGCGGCCCGGAGCGGGGAGGGGGGGCGGCAACGGAGGGCAGGAGGGGTAAGGGGATAAATGCTTAAAAATCCCCAAAGCCACCCAAAACGAGCAGAAGCATCCTGAGGATGCTCTGAGGCAGAGTGCTGGGGGCACAGGCAGGTTATAGGGATAAATGCCCAAAAAGACCCAAACCCACCCAAAATGAACAGAAGCACCCAGAGGATGCTCCAAGGCAGAGCACGGGGGCACAACTGGGTTTAGGGGGATAAATGTCCAAAGAGACCCAAACCCACCCAAAACGACCAGAAGCACCCAGAGGATGCTCCAAGGCAGAGCACCAGGAGCACGGTGGGTTTAGCGGGATAAACGCCCCATAAAAACCCCGAAACCCACCCAAAATGGGTAGAAGCAGCCAGAGGATGCTCCAAGGCAGGGTACGAGGAACACTGCCGGGTTTAGCGGGATAAATGCTCCCCAAAGCCCCCCTAAATGCCCAGAAGCACAGAGGATGGATGCTCCGAGGCGGAGTGGTGGGGACACGGCCGGGTTATAGGGATAAATGCCCAAAAAACCCAAACCCACCCCAATTTCTAGGATAAACGGGGCTCAGCTGCACCGGGAAAAGAGGACGGGGCTGGTAACAGGCTGAGGCCACCTCGAGTCTGGGGGTGAGGGAGGCGTGAGGGTCACAGACACACCAAATGGTACCGAGAAAGAGCGATAGGGGAAGGAGCATCAGCCTTGCCTTTCTCCCTGCTCACGCAGGAGCAAAACCCCAATTCTAACAAAAAAAAAAAGGAAGGTTTTAAAGGAATGAGGAAACACCACGAGGCTCCTGCGCCACACAACTCGCTGCCCCATCTGGTGCTCCTCTGTTGGGAAGAACCACGCTGTTTAAAGCGCTGCGGCTCGCGGCGCGGCCCGACTGCCTGCTGCTTCTGTAGAGCAGCACCACGGAAGCACTTTGCCTGGGCTCCGAATCTGAATTAAAATCGGTTGGCATTGGACTACCGATTTTATCCGAGTGGCAGTAATTTACCCTACCCGTGAAGCCAGACGCGGTTTGAGAGGCAAACGTGCAGAACTGAGAACAAGATGCGTTCCTAACGCGATCCCCGATCGTTCCTAAGGACGTTTCCCAAGCTCTGCCTTACTAATCGTGAAGTTTCAGAGGAGAAAAAAAAACCCCGTGGAAAGAAGCTGCTAAAAGGAAACCGCCTGTCCAGGGTCATTTCTCGTTTTTGTTTTGAGCTCTGAACCCGCAGAGGGATGGGGCTGGCCGAGCCCCTGCCAAAGGCTTCCCGGTCAGCATCAGAGGCTCGTGAACGGGCTGCAGGCAAAGGCAGAGCAGCAGGGAGGGAGCTGGGAACGCCGCCCTGCAACCGGGGTGAAAGGAGAGATGCTCTGCGGTTTCTCCGTGCGATACCTGGGGGCAGAAGGAATTCATTGCAGCCTGAGACACTGCTCCTGCTCGTTCCTCTGCCTCCACACCACAGAATCGTGAGGGGCTGCCAGGGAGGTTTCTGTGCCCGTCTTTGGCTGCATCGAGGATCTGGGGGAGGCTGCGTTCTCCTAGCAGGTGGGCAGGATCCTGACCTTTCCGTGCGCCTTGCCGAGCACATCCCCGGGGTTCTGCGACGTTCAAAGCAGATGGGGAAGACTTAAGAGTACACACGGCCCCGCTGCAAGATGGTTTCTTGGAGCCGTGGCAGCGCTTTGCACAGAACATAAGGGACGTGTTCCTCGTACAGGCTCGGATGGAGCACCGCTCCCCTCCGTGCTGCTGCTAACAAGACCTGGCTGCGGCGTGATGAAGCCCAGCCACAGCCACTCACCCTGGCTGTGGAGGAGCTGCTTTCCTACCGAGGTTGTTCTTGTTGCACACCGCGTAATGGAAGCGTCTCCAACAGGACGAGCAGCAGCCCAGACCAGTTCCCAGCCCGTGGCCACGAGGGCTGTGCAGTTACACCTCCTGCAGGTGCCGCCCGTCTGACCCCGGGCTGCACGGAGCGACTGGGGGCTGCGTGTTCCTGAACCTCACCGAAAGCAAGCCCCAGGCGGCTGGAAAGCCTGACCACAGCTCCCGCGAGAGGCTTTGCCGGGAGCACGAGTCCTGCCGCGAAGCTTCTGACGTGAGGAATCGCTTTAGGTTAGCCGGGCAAACCGCTCGTTCCCCGCGTGTAACGAACGGGAAGCGTTACTCTGAGGAGAGGCCACCACACGGCTGCTCACACGCCGAGCTGCGTTTGTCCCAACACGGCCTAACATTTGCAAACGAGTGCCACCGTGACAGCACAGAGCCGCGGAGCAGCGAGGGGCTCCCCCAAGCACTCACCTTGTGCAAAGGCAGCACCAGGAACGCTCCGCCGCCGCTCGCGTCCACGATTATTGCAACGAACCTGGGGTTGACGGCACAGAAGGAGCTGTCCCAGGTGACGCGGGAGACGCGGATGTCGTCGTAGCACTGGTCATTTTTCACCGCCTGGCCGAACACGTGCCGGAATTTGCTCTGTCGTACCACTCGCCTCATCGTGTCTGCGGGGAGGAATTTCAAAGGGTGGAGGTCAGTAACGCCGCGACGTCGCCCAGCTCCCACCGCCACCAAACGCGGCCTCACGAGACCTGTGAAGCTCTCGGTTTTACCTTAATTTTTAAAAAAAAAAAAAGGTCTCGGGCTGTCTCGTACCAAACGCGACCCAACCGCGCTCCCAAGGGCGTGCTACAGAAGGAGGCCGCCGGCTACGCGGCGGCGCTGCTATCGTGGACGCGTTCCCTTTCAGCCGAGAAGGAAGTTCCTAATCCTAAAAGCAGTTTTTAGACAAGTCTCCGCATATTTTCAGGGATAAATCTGGGCTCGGATTGAACTTGTTTACTTTCAAGTCAGACGGGGTCCAGAGGATGTAAATAAAAATGCAAGCTCTCAAAATCCGGTGTTCCTGTGAAGTGGTTCCACATGTGAGCTAGCTTCCACTTCTTTCTTCTAACTCCAAAATCTCACTAAAAAAAAAAATAATAAAACCAGTCTCCTAGGCAGAAAGGGGTAATGGAAATAACCTAATGACTCTAATTAACTTAGTGTGTCCGTAGCACTTCTCTTGAGAAAAGGATTTTCAAGAAGGCTTCGGTTAAAATAGAGGGAAACCGACCGGCGGGGAAAATTCCAGTGCTTGAGTCCTGGAAGATGACGGGCACGGGACCTCGAGTGGGTCCTGGCCGGGCACGGGACCTCGAGTGGGTCCTGGCCCTGGAAGCGAGCACTGCGGTGGCCTTACGAGCACAGTGTCAGGGTCGTGGCCTTACCGAGGGCACACGCCTGGGGCGGTGAGGTTTGCCTGTCCTACGAGGCCTTCTCCCTCCTACTCTGCAAGCAAAGCCTCCGCCGAGCACCTGGCTCGTACCTTTGAGAAAAAGGCTTCTGCCCCAGTCTCTAGGGAAAGCGAAAACCAGGAAAAAAAAAGAAAATATCAGCGTCCGCCTCCTGCCTCGCCTCCCTGGAGGTCCCCGAGCACAGGTAGGGGCTGGGAAGAGCCGCGCTGCCGGGCGCAGCTGCTGGTTCTGGTGGTGCTTTAAGTCTCCTGAGTTCACCCGGTCGTTGTGCAGCCACAGACGAGCTGCAAGCGCCGTTTAGTCACAAACTCGTGCAGTTTTCACAAAATAGCATCGTTTCTGAACGCTAAATACCGTGAATGAGCGGGGTGCTCAAGACGTCCAGAGGAAAAAAAGCCAGGCACAACTTACTAGCGACCGCTGTCGCGTTGCCGATGAGCTCAGGCTTCCCCCGGACTCCCTGGAATTGCGTCACACGCGTTGTGCCAAACGTTTCTTACACAGAAACGTGGCCCCGTCCCAGCCGGACGCACCCAGTGGCACCGCAGGGAAGTGGCAGAGCAGTAGCTGCTCGTCAGCGCCAGGCGCCGATAAGAGCGCGCCCGATAAGAGCAAACCCCGGCCCACGGGACAACGCAGCAGCACTTCTGCTCCGTTTGTGGATGGAGGAAGGGGCCGAGGCACGGCAGGGATGGGAGAGGCTGGGTGAGCGGGTGGCACGGCACGGAGGCACCCAGGAGCAGCTCTGCTGGCTCCGGGGGACGTCTCCTGCACCCCCGTCCCGTCCAGAGGGGCCTCGGCCTCACCGAAACGCGTGCGGAGCCTTGAAGAGGCGAATTTCAGCCCTGCGAGGAATGAAACGCCATCCTACCGAGCTGCCCGAGGCCTGATGAGGAGGTATCGTGACAAAAAAAGGCTGTTCCACGCCCGGGTACTGCGTGGCCTCACCGACAGACACCGACAGACCTGGGAGCGTCTCCTCCCGGCGTGAGTCACGGCGGGGCAGCGCGGCCGTACCTCGACTTCTGGATCCGCTGCCTCCAGCCCTGCCCTCGGCTCTCGGCTCCCAGCCCAGGGCAGGGCTGTCCCCGTCCCCCAGCACAGGCCGCCCCGGTTCCTTCGCCGGTCGCACCGGTAGGGCTGGGCCGGCGGCAGCGCTTTGGGGACACGTCCCCATCACCAGCAGCCCCCGCGGACGCCGCCCGGAGCGCTGGGAAGCCCGCAGCCAGCTCAGCCCTTGCCTTTTGAGAAGGAAAAACCCCACAGCCGGCAGCCAAGCCCTACTCATTCGACCACGCAGGGGTGTGTAAGGGTAAGGGAACCCACCTCGGGCACCGGCGGGTCAATTTCCACCGCCGCTCCCATCCCACTGCTCATCAGGATTAAAATCCGACGTGGTAGGAGGCAGAGCCAGGGCTTCCCCCGGCCCCGCTGCGTTAACGCCCAACAAATTGCCCAGCGCCAACGCCTGGCGCACACGGGGGCTTTGCCATGTGTCTGCTTTACGGCCGGGAACACGGGGTGTGGTGGGGAATGAGAAGGGTCATTTGCGGAGCTGGGGTAATTAACGTCCTTCCTTGTGGCGCTCCGGTATCGAGCGAGCGAAGGAGAACGCTCCCTGCAAACGTCAGAGGCAGGGCGCCTGCTGCTCCCGTGGAAGGGAAACGTTTTTATCCAGCGGTGATATTCCACCGCCTTATGTCCCATTTGATAAAAACTGTATTTTTTTTTTTGGTTTGTTTTCTACGAATGACTTAAAAACGCAGCGCCAGAGTACCCCTAAACACCCCTCTCGTTCCCAGGCGGTCCGTCCGGGCGCACCTTCGCTGCCCTCTCCCCCCCAGCTCCAGCTCATCCCGGTGAGCAGGAGCTCTCCACCAGAACACATGGCGAGCAGCCTCCGCTCCTCATTTCCATAGCAAAGGGAGTGATTCTTGGCGTTGGATCACAGCCATTTTGATCTGGCTGCTCTCCAAAGAGAAGGGAAGGCGGGGGGGGGGGAAATATGCGCAGGCTCCGGCAAGGAGAGGAGCGAGCGCGGATCTTTGGGCACGGAAAGCGAGCAGGTGGAAAACAACACAGGGCTGGTTTGACCCCAAGCACCTCCGGGAGTCATCCCCTGGCTCTTGCTAGAAGGGAAGACTTTAGCATCCTGATTTGTTCTCGGCACTGAAGCCCAAAGGATTCCCTTCTCTGCCATCCTCAAATCCGGCAGCATTTGGGACCTGGAGCAGGCTGCAGGGGAGCCGTGCCCGGCCCCCGCTCACCTCTAGGACTTTGAGAGGTGATGACACCCACCACGATTTGCCATCCAGAAGAGTGGTTTGGCCTCGGCGCGACACCACGATGGGGCTCAGCTCTCGGTGGCCAGGCTGCAGGACAACGTTTTGGAGCGTGAAGCTTTAAAACAGGACGGCCAATTCCATCATCGCCTCTGCTGCTAACATCGGAGGCGAGGAGCTGGAACCATCTCCGTACACTTGCTAGACAGGAAATGCTTTTTTTTTTTTTTAAGGGGGGTAAAGTACAAGTTCGGAGGATTTAAAGCCTCGCTGCCGGGAGCTGAAAGGGGTTTCAGTTTTGCCAGAGCTCCAGCCCTCAGCACCATTACAACAGCAGCACCCGCCACGCTGCAAAGGCAGCGACAATCCAAGTGCTGACAGCTCCGCGCCGGCGCTCGTCTCCTGGACCTGCTGCGGGGCACCGGCACCTTGAGCATCCTGCACGGGGGCGCAGCCAAGAGCCTTCTGTTAATTCTCATTATTTCTTCCTCTCCCCCCAAAATGTCAAGCGACTTCCAGCTGAATTACACCTCCCGTCCCGTTCCGTCTCCCGCTGCCTGCGCCCGCCATATGGCTCAGGCTCTGGCCTCTGTGTCAGCATTTAAAAGGATCTGGGATGCCGTCAGCCCCGCTTGCACAGTGACACTTTTCATTCCGTTCCTTTCTGATCTCCCATCACGATGTGTCACAAGAGTTACCATGGGTTCGCCCATTTTCCTGTTTATAAAGGGTTTATCTGTCTAGAGAGGCCAACAGATGTATTTCTGCGGCTTCGGAGGGTTTTCAGTCTGCTTATGCAAGAGGAAACGCATCCTGCTAGGGAACACTTACAGGAAAACCCCCCACTAATGGCAAAATCCTGCTGAGCCCATGTGACTGGGAGCCCTTCTGGAAAGGGAGACGTTTGAAATAAAAGGTTAGTTTAAGTCCCGGCCAGCCGGAGGCTACAGCTCGGGGGGCAGGGAGAGCCAGTCCAGCAGACTGGGAGAGCCGTGCTGCCTTCTGACACTGGTATTTGGGGCTGGAAGGGAGTAGGGCTTCTCCTCGGGTGGGAAACCCAAAGGAAAGGCAGCGGCAATGTTTCTGGTAGGCCCCCAAGCCCCATTCTGCGTCAGCCGCATCGAAGAAGCTCCGTGAGCTCCAGTGGCAGCTCTGAAATAAATTTGGTCTCAGATAGCGATCAACAGACGAGAAGCAGACAAGGAGAAAGACCAAGGCACTGTAGGGGATGCCACCGGGGTGGGTAACCACTGATGCCTGCCGTAAGGGGACATCTGCCTCGCATGAAGGGGTGGACAGGGCGGGCAGCCTGGCTGGTGCCGTGGCCGAAGGGTTCCTGGACTGCAGAGGGGGAAGCCTGCATCCCTCGAGCATCGGCACACAGTGTGAGGTCATCCTGAAGTCACCTGGGATGAAGCTCCTGGGCCTAATCTGCAAAAGCAACGAGTGCTCGGAGCTGAAACCCTTTCAAAAATATACGAGAAGGGACGGCGTGGTCCTAAACCCAGAACCAGGCCCCAGAGGTTTCAACCAGAGGCACGAGTCCTGCGCACAGGGCGGAGGAAGCATGCACGAGCAGCTGGCCACCACCGAGAAGCCCACGAGGAGCCCAGCGAGGCGCTCTTCAGATGGCTTTGAGCATCTCACGATGGATAAAGCCCAGAGCCACGCGTGGAAGGGAGGATGCGAGCACTCGGAGGCCTTCAGGAGACCCCGTCCCGCTGCTCCTCCCGCGTGCGCAGAGCCCTGCCCGCCGCCGGCACCACCAGCAAGGGGCTGGGGGACGCGGGACTCCCGCAGCGGCCTCATCCCAACGCACGTGAGAAGGGGAACGGCTGAGAGCTGTACCCAGGTTATTTCCTCATCGCTTCACGCTCGCGTTTCTTAATCTCGCAGCGCTCGGTTGTGCAACCTCAGCACGTTCCCCGCAGCCCACGCGTGCGCATCGCACCCCAGCAGCGGCGCACGGCCGCCTGCAGCCAAACCCTGCCTCACGCTCAGCTGAATCACGCCGCATATCCCTTAAAACGCTTAAAGGCTTCACGGCCTTCCCCTACTAAGCACGGCAGCACCTTGGAAGACACGTTCCTCCTGAAGAAGAGCTCGCCAGGTCGTTTTAAGGACGGCATTTGAGGAGCGTTTCCGAGCAAGGGAAGGGAGAAACATCCCCAGGGAAGCACGCAGGCGAACATTTGCTGGCACCCACCACCGCTAGCAAGGAGATCTTGGGGCGGAGAACCGGCGTGGCACCAGCAGGGCTGCGGGAGGACTTCGCCTCCCTCTCCCAGTATCAAGGGAATCAGCGGAGTCGGTCTCATCGTATCGAGTCTTGCGATATTTGGGCAGGGAGGAAGCGAAGGGGGGGGGGGAAAAATCAATCACGCGACCACAAAAATGCAGCTCACCCCAGCACGTCGCGTGAAACCCCTGGTGGAGAAGGGAACCACCGCGAATACCTTGACTCAGGGCTACGCTCTTAAACACACAGCTATTCCCCCTACGGAGTACCATTTCAAATCAATTCACGTTGAGCCCGCTGCTGACAGAACTTTTGTTTTCAGATGTTCGGAGTTATTTAAACCACGGGCGAACACTACTACAGATGGTCACAATTCCAAAATACATCATATTTGCGCACAGATGATTTTCAGTCTTTGGTTACTTTAGCCTAGGTTGAGCAAGACCCTGCCATCTGATTTCACTTCATTTTAAAGACAAAAAGCTGGAATCTGAACTTAATACTGAAATTTCCAGCTGCTATACCACTGGCAAGATTCTATTTTGGGATGGGAACCTAAGCCACAAACTACCAGGGAATTCGATTATATCTCAACTGGGGAGCACAGCACATTCAAAACGTAACGCAACCCAAACTTAAAATAAGCTGAAATAGCTGTTGGGGACGAAACGCAAGGTGTTGGTTCTAACTTGTGAAATACTTGATACAACTGTTTTTCCGAGCTGCACCCCAAAACAGCCGTGCCGTGACTGACAGTAACACGAAGAGCTGTGAATCAGAAGTGCCTGTAAGGCCTAGAGCTCCCGGGCATCAAGGGGCACGGATTATTTCGGAAGAGGCTGCCCTGCACGTGCTCCCCTCACCTGCACATCGCCCACGCTGGGGCTCCTTTCAGGCACACGTAGGGATGCGGGGGATATCTTCACCTGAAGAGCTCTGGGTACACAACTCACCTCCTTAGGTATGCAGCCTCACTGCTCCTGCCGTTTTGTAGCTTTTGCCTTTACCGGCTGCCGTCACATCTCATTTCCCTAACTTGCGGTGACAAAAGGACACCGCAGTTAGAAATCATTACCCAGAAGAGAGAGCGTTGTCTGGCTTCGCTTAATCCGTGTCGTCTGCCATAAAGCTACAGCAACGAACGCACACGAAAATCGTTAGACAAAATGATTCATCAGGAGGCCGCGGTGGGGTGGGTAGCAGGTAAGGAGACACTAGGGCAGTGGCACCAACACAGACCGACATGGCGAAGCGCCTGGTCGGAGGGGCTCAAAGGAGCCAAGTGGGTGCCCTCCTGCTGCCCCCACACACCCCCAGGCAAACCTCCCTCCCGGGGTCTGCGTCTCTGCTGGTATTTTACTTCTGCTGCCACCAGACGCAGTAACTCAGCCGTGAGCACCAGCCTGGCAAGGGTCCCCCAGAGCAACCTCTCACCTTCAGGCACCACCACGCCAGCAGCTGGCCAGGGAAGGCCTCACCCTGCCTTCCACGTGCTCCCCTGCCTTGTTTCTCCTCCACTTTCTCCACCGATGAAACGCCAGCAATGCCTCTTCACACACTGTGTGCTCATCTTCTGCCAAGAGACACAGCAATATACTTCCAGCGCCGAGCAACAGCCCCTGTGAACTCCGGCCAGAGACATTACACCAGCACGATGGAAGATGCTACTTGCAGCCCCGGGGACTGACTGCATCACCCCTACAGCAAAAGCAGCACAAGCCACAAAGGAGGGAGCAACAGGGCTCCAAGACCACACTTTGACCCCTGAGGAAAACACGAGGCAGAGAGCACAACCCCCTGCGCAGAGCTGCAAATCAGCAAGCCTGTTAGGACGGCCGAGCTCCAGGACTCCTGTTAAGAGAAGTATGCAGATAAAACGCTTGCTCCATACAGCTGACCTAGTTCTCTTATCAGCGTAGCTGAGCTAATGAGGAAGTATCAATCTGTTCGGAGCTGCCACCCCAATTTGCTGGATTCTGCTCTCTTGAAGGCTGCATGCAAGTGTCTTCCGAGATCATATTCCTGAGTGACATATCACAAGATTTTTTTTTCTCCCCCCTTTCTCCTTTGAATCTGGGAAACAATGTTGGTGTGAAAGCCCAGTACCAGCTGAGGATGCTGGTTATGAATGCAGGAAGAGCTCCTCTCCACCAGAGCTTCATTAGGTTCTTCCCAATTCACTGTCTCAAACCCAGCTGGAGCCCTCCACGTCCCACCGTTCCCCAGCAATTATCCAAGGCACAGGCACTTCTTTTGAACACAGCCGAGTCCTAGCAGCAGGAAAGGACTGTATAAATGGCAAACGTAGTCTGTGTCTGAGGCAGCTCCTGGTCCAGGATGCAGGCCGTACCAGTCAGCGATGAGCCCAAGCTGGAGGCCAAGTCCCTGGGTGCTGGGAACCCAGCACAAAAACACAAATAACATGTGCAGGACTTCCCCTTCTGCAGTCAAGAGGCATAGACATGAAGGTAATTTGGTTAACATGCTATTTTCTAAGGTAAGCACGCTTCCTGCTGAACTCCAGTGGCTCTAAGATATTCCTGGAAGCATCACGCTGCTTCTCCTTGCTGACAGTTAACCAAAACGCGCCTTAAAAAGCTGGCGAGATTTATCAAAGGGGGAAATCTCCAAAGGCTTTGATAAACTGTTTCTATTCCTCCCAAATCACAACATGCCGTGGTATCCACAGGAAGGAGCTATAAATGCTGAGGATGTTCTGGGGAGGAGGGTCACAGGTATCAGCCCTGCGGCACCGCGGCCTGAGCCCCCCCCAAGGAAACCCAGGCCTGCAGAGAGCTCGCCGCTACAAACACGGAGCCAGCAGGGCCGCAAATTCCTCCCAGCTTCGAAATAAAGCAGAAACAACGGCTCAGCACAGCCCAGGCTCGCCAGCAGAGCCGCCAAGTGTGACTCAGACTGACCAGGCGGGGATGCCGAGCTCTCCAGATGGCCCTGCCTGACCGCAGGCCCTGCGCCGGGCGGCAGCGGGGCCCGGCCTGAGGGCAGGCCGCGAGGACGACGGCGCTGCCTCGGGGAGCCATGGCAGGGCCTCTCGGGCTCACATTGGGGTGGTTGTGGTGTCCAGAGGTTGCTTCTGGCCCCACGACAGCAAATGTGATGACCCTGACACGAGTGGTGTGAGGCTGCAGCCCCACAGAGCGGCGTGGCCGGCCATGCCCTCACACCACACTTTGGGATGGAGACGCTACCCCCAGAAATAAGGGATTTAGTGCTCTGAAACACCTTGACCGCATCCTATCTACGCCGGAGCCCCATCTAGTGACTCTCACTGCTGGCCAGCACCCACCCGACAGGCGAGGCACTCGGGCGTTGAGCTGCTTTTGTGGGTCTCCACATCAGAACGGCGACCGCTTGTCAAAGGCAAGGCAACGTCCCTGACAAAGGAGACGCAGAAGGCTCGGGCTGGACGGCGCGAACACGTCTCAGATTTTAATGCTGTACAAATAAGCTGCAAAATGGATCTCAATTCTCACAGTTGGAACTGGCACGTACTTCTCCAGATTTCCATTTGCTGTCCTGCCAGCTCTTCTGGCCAAGCAGCCTATAATTCAAAGAGCACCATTGTCATTCTGTCCCATTTCCGTAACGTGCAATTTGAAATCAGGGTTGGGGGGGGAGGGAGGGAGGGGCTGCAGGAGCCTAAAACCCAAACCCAGATAGTTCGATCAGCTAACTCGACTTCAGATCCCTATCTCGTGGTACCAATTACGGCCCCTCCAACATCCGCTTCAACAAAGGGCTCCGAGTTCAAACGCATTTCCTCTGTCCTACAGCTGCTCTTCGGCGCGGATCCATCCGGGACCAGAGCTGCCGCCCTGCGCCCCAGGCCACGCTTCTGGGCAGAACCTGGCACTGAGAAGGGGATCGAGGGATTGCAGCCTGCATCTGGTGACCTTTAAGCTTTACTTACCTGTTGCCTCGACAGACACGGTGCTGCGCACACAGCCTCAGCTTTTAGCCCTTTGACAGGGCTCCTGTGGCATTTACAGCACCGCTGGAGGAGAGCAGCCAAAACAACAGGCGGTATTACACCCAGATAAGCCCCAGCTGTTTTTTATGTGATCTTTCCGAGTGCTTCAGAACTCCCCTAGTAGACCAGAAGATCAATGTAGCCAGCGCTACATAAAAAGAACAGAAAGATAACCTCTGCCCCCAGAGAAACATCAGGGAGCAAAGCGGAGAGCGTAGAGATAACACGCACGCATCCGAAGTGCGGTGAAACACGAGGCCAAACCTGGGCAGCCTACCCCTGCAACCACATCTTGAGAGGCCTCGCAGAGCTAACAGACGGCTCCAGAAAGCGGCAGCGGCCAGGAAAAAGATGCTGGGAAGCACGACACCCAGCTAGGAGCGTTTTGTGCAAGGACAGCTTTGCCTACACGTCACGCTGTGCTAAAGCAGAAGTACGTCTGGCAACTCGCGTCCGTCTGAGCCGGCTCTGAAGTTTTTCCTGCCTTGCAAACCCATCTCAGCAGATCCAAAAATGAATACGAACCAAAAAAAAAAAAAAAAAAAAAGAGAAAACATCTCATCCTCCTCCTGTTCTGAACAGGACAGCTTTGCGGCTGCTCATTCTCCAAGGTACTGCAGTACTTAACGCCAACCGCGCCGCAAGGAGCTAACCAGCAAACCCCCGCACCTCGATGCGTGCTGGTGCGAGCACGTGAGCCGCCTGTGTAACACACATGCTTATGATTCCCAGTGAGAAATATTCCCTATCTAGTACCTGAAGAGCTGAGAAAAACACTTGACCTCGCATTTCCCACTTGGAAAGAGGAATATCAATCTGCTTCACCCAGATAACTGCAAGAAATGGTTCCAGGCTGCCTCGGTGGGATGAAAAATACCAACCCAACGCCAGGCGGACACCCATGGCGTGTTTGGGATTCCAGCTGGAGATAACCCATGGTGAAGTTTCTGAGCATTTAAAGCGAGGGGAGAAATTTTTAAAAAAAAAAGCAGCTTTGAGACCTAACATGGCGCTGGCGGGGCTGCGCTGATGCCTATCTCCGTATCGAGTGATCATCTGCCCAGACCCGCCAGCCTGCCCGGCTCCCCGGGGACAGAGTGCTTACTATGGCTTGAATTTGTTATTGCCTGCTAATCCCTGGTGGTGCTAATTATCCCCATTATCAGTCTGTCTGACGGTGCCTGACCCACGTCCAATATCCGAATTCGCAGCGCCGGAGGATGTCGAGTCCCTGCCAGGTTTGCACGGAAGAGAGCCCTTGGAGACGCAGTATTTGGAGACGGCACTTTTATACGCGTCCGTGAGATAAACAACGGGTTTTCAAGGACCCAAGAACACAGTCACTATGGCAACTATATGCAGAACCAGGGGGAGGGAAGGAAGTTCCCCCATTTCGGAAGGCTGGGACCAGGGTGAGCCGAAAGGCAGTGCCCAGGCTGCTGGGAGCTGCAGGTGAAACGCCGCGCACGGGTTCGGGGACGGATGCAGGGAGGGCTTCCTTTGGGGGCAGGCCACCCCCTCCGGCTCTGTGACATCCGGAGCAGGCGTGTTTGACAGCGCTGCAGAAACGGTTGCCTTCACATTCGTCTTCAGAGAGCTGTACGTCGAAGTGAGTTGATGCCAAGATGGCCAGCCACGATCTGCTCAAAGCTTGCAGCTCCGTCAGAGAGCCACAGCAAGGCCAGGAAGCTTCCCAGCGGGAACACGGACCGGGGCACAGATCAACAGAGCTGCAGGGGAAAGCTGCTAGCTCGTCTCAGGGCCTCTGACCGCGGCAGGCTGAACCTTAATCACTTTAAGCCAGATCCCACCACCACCCTAATTTTATTTCCACTGCTTTTCCAAATTCAATTATTAAAAGGGAAAACAAGGAAAACCTAATTATGATGGATCGAGAGGCCCAGCCCAGCGCCAAGCGGCATCACGGTAACTGATCCGACCACATCCAGCTTCCCCCACGGACAGCCAGACCCCAGCAGAGGCGTTGCAGGCTGATAGCAGGAGAAGGATTAGCTATCACTTGTTACCACCAGCAGAATTTGTGCAAGACCCAGCAAACAGCGTTCACGAAGCAAAGCGATGATGCTGAGGAAATGCACCTCTATACCAAGGAGGCTTCTTCTTGCGATGGGCAGCAGCAGGCTTTGACAGAGCTGTTGTTTTTCCCCTTCAGGAAGGGATGCCACTTTCACCATTTCCGTCGAGCTCCTTGCTAGCTGCTGGCCTGCAGAGCAGGATTTTAAAGCTCCTCTGGTATTCCATCACACAAGTCTCCTCCATTTCAGGAGCACTTTGTGACCTTCTGCAAAGATGACTGCTGCTAAGAGATGGTATCTGTCTCAGTAGCATGAAGAATTTTATGGGAGAAGGGTAAAAAAAATAAATAAATTACCTATTTGAACGAGCACACACCAGTGCCTGAACAGACACCTTCCATTTTATGCTAAATCATTGCCTCCACTCCCATCCTGCCATTAATTGTGACCATTTTCGCATTCACTACACAGACCTACGAGGCACGGAGAATGCTAATTTACAAGGGAATGAAAGCAACGATGCTGTCCACAGGAAGAGTTTTACACCGCCTGTAATTGCGGAGCAGAGGCCTGGGCATCTTCAAGGACGGCACCTGCTGGCTCGCTGGGGGCTTCGCTCCTCCGAGGGACTCGGCGCCCGTCCCCCCTGCTGCACCCTGAGGCTGGGCGCCTCCTGCGTCACCCAGCACGCTGCTATCGGCTTAAAGCACACACAAAATCACCTACTGAGCAATTAGAACCTCAGAAAGAAACTAATAATCCATTTGAGCATCATTATTCACACGGGAAAAACGGACCAAGACAATGTTACTCGCACAGACAGCGCCCAGCAACCGATTCCTACCCGTACTGGTGGAATTACTCCAACGCAGCTGGAAGAAGCAGCTTCCAGCCCCAGCTTTCCTGAGTCACATCAGTCAACCTAAACCTTTCTGCCTTAGTTTGGACGTGGCACTCACCCCGGTCCCGTCAGCATCACCTGCATTTGTGCATGTTGTGACAGAAAGCTACAGCTCACCTCCCGTCAGCACACGGCCACCACCGACCTGACTTCTCGGACAGGACCACATCAACCAGCGCGGCCGCAAACTGAAGCTGTAAGCAGTTGTTAATCGGACAAATTTCAGGGTTAACAACCAGAATTTAAGCACAGCCACAGCATTAGGTGGGGGAGGCTACAGGGCAAATACGAAAGGAGAACACAGGCGTGTAGTTCTCGCTCGTGTGCCCTGCGAATGCTTAAACTGGGGCACTCGAAATCCTCAGCGTCCTCGGGGAAGGCCTGCGATGATCGCAGGAGCCTCGCTAAAACACCATCAAAACAAAACCAGACTTTAAAAGTCAAGCGAAATGTGCCTGCGAGTTTGCATAAAAGGACATTCCTAGCCCTGGGAGTGGTGCAGCGATGACCTCACCGAGTCGAAAACTCAGGCCAGGAAGTGTTTTGCTCATGTCTTCAAAATAGGAAGTTGGCACCCGAGCTAAGCGTATTCCTCGGAATCAATAATCAAATGAAGAACAATAACATAAATCCTCCCCTAATCAAAACGCAACCCCGTGCTTTAATGAGCCATTTTATGAGACAGTCGTTAAAGCCTCTAATATTAAATTCGACATGATGCCTGTAACCGTTACCGAGAGCAGATCTCTCACAGCCCCTTGCCGTATCAGTCAAGAAAGCTGATATTTCACCCTTCTGTGCATTCCAGCTCATTGCCATTACACCGAATCCCTGCCTTTTGCTTGGAGCGCATCCCAGAAGTGACAGATGCAATAAGCATGAAGATTTAACTTGAAAAATCCAACGATGTTTGAAAAGGCAGCTCACTAGAAGATAGAGCCATGCCAGCAGAGAACATAAAGAGACGCACAAATGCTGATTAAAGCAATCTGCAGGAAAGCCTACAAGTGACCATTGAAAAATTACTACCGTGAAGTGCTACACGAAAACAAACGCTCCCCGAAATACACCTGAGCGCGTCAGCTTTTACCGCACTCCGGAAAATAATAAGGCAACACAAACCAAACAGGCGCTGACTTTATCACACCAGTATCTGCTCTCCTACCTTTGTGTACACAGTCTCTAGCAAACGTTAGCCGTCGTGCGCTCACCGAGACGTTTTATTGCAACCTGCCCTCCCTTCGAGGGGAAAGGATGATTCAGTGCCTGCTGTTCAAGGGACAGCCGAGCGCCTCCTGCCCTGCCCCACGCGGGGGACCAGCTGCCCCCTGCTCCAGCCGTGCCCACGGGGTGCACGGTGCCGCTCAGCTCCGCTCTCCTGCAGCGGGCGCGGGGCTGAAGGAGAGGCTAACGCCCAGCAGCGTGCCTGTAGCCTGGCCTACAAATAAACCGGAGCCGGTAGCAGGGAACCGCACGCCACGCCGTGCCGCAGTGGAAGCGTCGCTCGTCCACGTCGCCGACATCCTCGGTGGCTGACACCCCCGGTCGCTGACACAGCTCCCCGGCAGGCAGCTGCGGCAGGCTGCTGGACGTGCTCGGAGCCCCACGGGCAGGCTGCGCCTACAGCTGTTAGCACAGAAACCCCGCACCGAGGGGCATCCCCCCCGCGACAGCCCCACGTCCATCGCTCTCACTGCTGTCCCCACGCAGCTCCCGGTCCTCTGCCGTGCCCCCGGGGCGCTCGCAGCCCCGTGCCGCCTACACGGGGGCACCGGGGGGTCACCGCGCCGGAGCCCCCCCCCCCCCCGGGAGCAGCCCGAGGCGGTACCGGGCCCGAGGCCACCCCTCGGGGGGCAGCACGGCAGGACCCGGCCTCAGCGGCCCCCAGCAGCTCCCGGAGCCCCGGCTCCTTTTGTCCGCCCTCCGCAGCGCCCCGGGAGGCGGCGGCGGCCCGGGGGCTCCGCGCTGCCAGCGAGCGGGGCCCGGCCGCGGGACAAAGGGCGGGCGGCACCGGGCACCGGGGGACACCGGGCGGCACCGGGGCGCTGCCTGCAGCCGACCGGGGGGGAGCCGCGGCCCGGCCCCGCTCCGCCAGCGGCCGCCACCTCCGCCGGATGCCGGAACCCGCGGCGGGGCCGCGCCGCTCCGCTACCTAATAAGGAGGCGAGCGCGGAGGAGCCGCGCTCCGCAGCCGCCCGCGCTGCCCCCGCGGGCCCGGGAGCGCTGACAGCCGCTGGTCCGCCGCGGGCCGGGCGCTAACGGGCGGCCCCGCCCGGCCACCGGAGGCTCCCGGCTCTCAGCACCCGCTCGGCCCCCGCCACCCTCCCGCCCCGCCGTCCCACCGGGAGCCCCCCCTCGCCTCCCTCCCGGCACCCCCGCGGCCGCCGCGCACCGCGATCCCGAGCTGCAGCCCCGCGTCCGCTCCTCAGCCCGGCGGAGCCGCCCCCGCCGCTGCCGCCGCCGCCGCCGCCGCCGCCCGACTGACCGCGGCGCTCGGGGGCGGGACCCGCCCCCGCCTGACCCCGCCTACTCGGCCGGCAGGCCCCGCCCCGCCCCACCGGTACGGGCCCCGCCTCGCTCCGATGAGCGGCAGGGTGGTGAACCAATGGAGAAGCGGCGCTCTCCTCCACGCGCGGTCGCGCGCTCTATTTGCCCCGCCCCTCTGGAGGGGGCGCCTATAAAAGCCTGCCATGAGGGAAGGGGGCCGGTGGTTGTCTTGAGCAGGTGCTGAGGGGACGTGTTCCCTTCATGGTCCCTTCATGGTCCCTTCATGGTCCCTTCATGGTCC
>CM021745.1:1699821-1744287 GCA_011075105.1 Heteronetta atricapilla | reverse complement strand
TCCCTTCATGGTCCCTTCATGGTCCCTTCATGGTCCCTTCATGGTCCCTTCATGGTCCCTTCATGGTCCCTTCATGGTCCCTTCATGGTCCCTTCATGGTCCCTTCAGGCATGGGGACAGCGCTGCTTCTCCTCAGCTGTCTTGCCCCAGTACCTCCACCTGTGTCTAGCTCCTTACTGAGTACATGCTCACAGTGGTCCCTGTTGCCCCTCAGAGCCTCTTCTCTTACAGCATGGCTGTGCCCAGCCGCAGCTCCCTCACGTTCAGCCCCTGGCTGTGCTCATGGCCAGCCCCATGCTGTGCTTTCATCTACGGGGTGCACACAGATGGGGACATGGAGGTGCTAAGCACAGGATGGGGTGGGCTGAGGACACTGAGAACAGCCAGGGCTGCTGGCTCCTTGTGAGCCCCCAGACCGTTTTTTCAGAAAAAAAAAAAAATAAATAAAAATAAAAAAATCTGAAAAAAATAAACAGCAATTTTGCAGTAAAAGCAAGCGTTGCCTCCTCTGTCATGGTGGTTAGCTGGCGGGAAACAGCGCGACCAACAAGATGGTGACAGAGCAGGAGCCTGAGCCTCTGCCCCAAACCACACACTTCAGGGGGGAGCAAAGCAGCTGCCTTGAAACCAGAGACTTGCACGGTTGCACCAGAAGTAAAGCAACTTTTGGGGAAATCAGCTTGTATTTGCAAAGTGGGTTGCCTTCCTCACCGCCATCCCGCGGCAGAGGCCGGTTGTCACTGTCAGCGAGCGGCCGAGTTAGTGCAGTGAGCACCTCAAGGCGCCGCCGCGCTTCAGACCCTCCAGGAGTGCGGCGGGGCCGGCGGCACCAGGCCTGCGCCCGCGCCGCGCGGTAATTACCATACATGGCCAAAACCCAAAGCTAGCCCGACTTCCTTACGCTTTTTTGGCCAATATTCTCAAATGCATTTGCATGCGGTTAGGTGCTTAAGGGGCCCGATTCTTTCAGGGGAGAGGCACGCCCCTGACTTCCTTCGCAATAGCGCGGAGTTGGGTGAAATGGTCGTGGTGAGCTAAGAGGCTCCTCTTCCCCCATCAAACGGCAGCAGGAGCACGAGCCACGCTGCGTTAGGTGGTAGCTGGGTGTAAAAGCATGCAGAAGGCCTCTGAAGAGGTGCATTTGCCGTGGTTTTGCTGGTCTGACTGGCTGGCAGCTGATGGAAACGCCAGATGCCACAGTAGCTACAAATTAAACAAACAAATGCTATTTAACGTTTGCTGAACCTTTACACAAGTTCAACCACTGCTTCAATAAGCAGGAAAGTCTCCCTCATGTACCGAGCAACACCTTGATAAAAAAGCGATACACCCAGAGATTAGAGCGGCGAGGCTGCATCCCCGCCAGGATCCGCCCTCAGCACCAATTACCACGAGCTTAATGCCTGCCTTCTGACCGCCAGCTCACGCTCTGCCCTCATCCCTCCGACAACCTCTTTGCAGCTCAAAAGGAAGCAAAAGAAACAGCTCGGCAGCCTCGGAGCAGGCCTGCAGATAATCTGTAGTTCAGTGGGTTTGGATTGTGATTCATATTTTCCGTACAGGTACGTGACTTGCTGAAGGTCACATAATGAGTCAGTGACAGCGCTGATGTCTCGGCTGCCGGTCCCTCTGCTGTCAGTTTGATATGTCTTGAACCTGTGCGTCTGGGTTAAAGCGATATCGAAGTTGCTAATGCAAACATAGACAACGGCACTTGTAATGCTGCGGTACCGCATGTCTATGGCTCGTGGCTCAAAACAGTGGGCAAGCTTGGAAGGATGTAATCGCGTAGCAGGCGATGCGTTCCTTGGCTTTGAAATACAACAGCCAAGGCAGAAGTACCCAGCACTACCCAACAGCTTAGAAGTGAAAACAAGTGAGATTTTTTGGCACCCACCTAAAATAGGAGGGATTAAAATGAGAGGAAATGATAACCTGTTGAATTTTTCTCTAACGCTTCGTTGAACGTTTGGGTGGAAACGTCCCAAACATCACTCGGCCCCTGACCTGGGTTAACGAGCCGTGTAAATCCCAACAGATCGCCATACAAGGCGATGAAGAAATGACAAATATTTCGGGCTGAAGTCTCAACAACAGGAATAATGGCTGAGGATTTACACATGCTCTGTGGCTCCTCTGTAAACAGTAATCTTCATCACTTCAGCTGAATGAAATAATTCTAACAAACAGTACTTAAATTATAGCCAGTGTGATGCAAGCCCAACAGCTTGTCAAAATATGTCACAAATTCTAATTTTTGTAGAGGAAAATATCCTATTACCAAATTCTTGCAGCTACAAGGAATCCGACAACAAATTCTGTCCTTCCGTTTTATCGGCACGAGCACGCCCGATGATTAAATTTTGCAGGAAAGACTGAGAATTTGTTCCAAGGTACATCTGACTGGTTTAAGCCGTCGCGCCTCTTACCCCGCGCTAGGCTGATGCACGATTGCTGCGAACAGCCCATCTCGCAGCCTTTATAGGGAAACAGCACCGTATCTACAGACTCCACCTCTGAAACTTATGTCAGCAGCTAAAATTAGCCTGCCTGCAAATATGCATCTATTCCATCCATGCCATAAATTACTAAGACGATCTTGACGTGCCTTATAAGTAACGCGTTCGGTATGCCCCCAGCCGCCTTCGCCAGCCCCGTGTCATCAGCTCTGGTTTAGAAAAGGTGAAGGAAGGAGCACCAGAAGGTCCTAGGCTCCTAGGTCAAAGGTTCTGGAGCACAGCTCCTCGTCACCTGCCTGAGATGCGACCCCCAGCACAGGGGAAATCCTGAGCAGAATCTGAAACAAACCCCAAGAGCCTGCATCTGTGCGAGTCCCCTCCCCTGATGCTGGGTGGGCGCCATGCTAACAGGAGAGGCGTTTTAAGACCACTAAATAAGACATTTGAGCATTCCCTTCATGGAAAGCAGTGACTGTCTGCTGGGGTGGACCTCATTAGGGCCTGAGCAGCTCCCCGGGGCAGGGCAGATGTCGGTGCTGCGTGCGGCACCCCTCCGAGGAGCAGCATTTGGGCTTGGCTGGCGTTGTGCAGCGTGGCCGGGGGCGGCTCTGCAAGCCCGGATGGACGGCAACCCAGGCAGCCAGCCCCAGGAAAGTCACTTGGGGGAGGAATTTATCTCAAACGTTTCAATTTGCTTAAATCCTCATGGCTAAATATATTGTGAGCGAAGGAAAGCGGCTTGCAGGGGGTTTAGAGAGATCAGCATTTTAAAGTCTAGTTGTTTGCAGCTTAACTGCGAAGTCATACAAACCATGCCCGACATGGCAGCTTATCTTTCAGATTTTGGGACTGCAAGCATCCGAGTTACGCAACTTTTCCAGAACACGTGTGTCCGCTATCTTTCTATTTAATTCACGAAGCCTTTGGGTTTATTACTCTCAAGGAAAAAAAAAAAATCAGAGGGAGCACCTGAAGGCTGTGCTTTTATATTCCTTCCCACAGGCTCTCTTGGTGGGGTTGCACCAGGCCAGGCTGAGCAGTGCTGCTCCCTTTGGTGTGGTGCTGTTTTCACTTAATGCTGCTGGGCGTGCTTATTTATTTATTTATTTATTTCTGATTTTTGCTTAATGTGGAGCAATCTGAGCCGACTGCAATGAAAAATGCCAGTGCTTTCTCCGCAAGGCACAGCGTTCGAGCTGCTCTTCCTGCCTCGCTTCCCCACCGGCCGCCAGGCTCACGCTGAAAGGCGAGGGTGGCTTTACCACGCTGCTCACCAGCCTCATATTTCAGGGGTATTTCACCAACCACCAGACCCCGAGGGCTGCCGAGGTCCCGTGGCTCTAAGCGGTGCCAGCGGCCAGCTCGTGGCCGTGGCCCTTGGTGCTCAGCTCCTGGGCCCGGCACCCAGCTGGGAGAGCGCGAGCACAGCCCGCTCGGCTCGGCCTTGTTCAGTCCTCGGCCAGAAAGGGGAGCTGTGGAATTAGGAAATGAAGATAACGAGAGCAAAAACGTTCAGCTGTGTCAAAACAACAGCCGGGAAGGGCGAAGCGTGAGAGCACGTCGGAGACGTGGACAGGGAGGAAAGATGAACGCGTGAATCAAGGCGGAGGGCGAGGAGTCACAGCCCCAGATCTGTTTTAGCCCCAGATGTGTTTTAGCCCCAGATCTGTTTTAGTTTTAGCCCCAAATCTGTTTTAGTTTTAGCCCCAGATCTGCCCCTCCGAGGCCCAGCACCGCTTCCCGGCACAGCGAAGGGGGTCTCAGCTCCAGCCCCTTCCCCGCAGCGCGGCCGCGGACCCCCGGGGGCGGCAAGCAGTAAGGAGGCAGCATTAGGCCGGGGCGGTTATCAATCATTTATGCTGCTGTTATAAAAGATTTAACACGCATTTCATAAAGCACATCTCTTACTACGTATGCACACCCTCCTGCACGCCCTGTGCACTCGTGCAGACGTCAGACACGTCCATCCCAGGCGCTCTGTAGGAAGGGCACAGAAATGCCTGCTGCCCTCTGGTCTTACACTGGAAGGAAATCTTGAAATTACATTCCAGCTCCTCTTTTTTCCTCTCCATCCCCAGGTATTTTTCTTCCCCATCATTGCCTATGATCACGAAATACATCTTCCTTTTTTTTTTCCTCCCCATTTTTGCACTAAAGGGGGGTGGGGTGGTCCCAAAAGCTCATTAAGACATCGGGACACCAAATAAAAACGAAGCAATTAGTTGCAACAGATGGGCTTGTCTTTGTCGCTATCTCCGCTATCCCAGATGATTAACTAGGAGGAGAGAGACAAGAAAGCAGAACACAAAAAAATAAAAATAAAAAGGGATGAAAAAAGCAAGCTGTACTTTATTTACAACGTGAATATCCCGGGGTGGACACTTCCTATCCTTCTGAATAGCAGGAAAAAAATCGGCCAGGCACCGCGCAGCGAGCAGGGGCTTTGAGGTGAGGCTGGGCGCTGGGGCTCCTGCGGCACTCCACGTTACACTTATCACAAATCCTAGTCTCGTCCTCATTATTCAATCAGCTCTGAAGCCTTTTTGCCATCGTGCTCTGTTTCTCGCCCTGCTGTCTAGGACCAAGCTGGACTCAAGGTGCTGGAAAAATCAGAGGTATAAGAGAGGAATCACACAGCGGTAAATACGAGCGGGACGTCCTTGTGCAGCCAGGCGGCGTGGGAGGATGCGTGGTCAGAAGCAGGTAGGTGTTGAAGGACCACATCACAGCGATAGCAGGGTGAGCAGCTGTCCCTACCGCTCTCTGGCACAGCACCTCCGCAGCTCGGCACCCAAGAGCTTGCCGTCGCTTCCCAGCCCTATGTCTTTACACCGTGAGGAGGATACCGCGTCCCCAGAGGCTCCCTAAGAGGCTCAGGTCCGTTTTTTTTTCCTGGCCGTGGGCTGTTTGTTACCGCTGACACACGCACAAGCCCCCCGGCAGTGTTCTCATCCTGGCTCGGTGCCGCTTTCAAGGCGAGTCATCGGCAACACAACCAGCCTGGTGGGATAATCGCACCTATTTCTGAAGTAAATACGTTATTCAGCCCCCAAACCAGCCTAGATTTCCTGTGCCCGAGCACGTGAATTTTCCCTTATAAGGAGCTCCACCACCGCAGGTTGGCGATAGGCAGGAGGTGCCGGTGAGGCACGGGTCGGACCCGTCCCTGCGGCACCCGAGCGCTCTGTTCTCACCTCTCCCCGTCCCCGCACGGCGCTGCCGTTCCACCAGCACGACTCCAACAAAACCCAAAATTCACAGCTTTGCAGTGAAGTGGCTCCCAAGGCAGTGCCGGCTTCAGCCAAATCACAGTGCGGGAGGGGAAGACCCCGAGGGAAATAATGCCTCCTCGCCGTGCCGTAACTACACACAGAGAGATGACTCTGGGTCGCCCAGTGGCTGGCTAGACAGAGGCAAAGAAGCACACGTGAAAGGGGGAGAAGGTACAGCACGGGCACACGGGCACGGGCACTTGGGCACGGGCACTTGGGCACTTGGGATCTGTTCACGGCGAGCAGCACAGCTGGACAGTTCATATCTTGTGTCCAGGAAAGCTTTGCCCAGCAAAGCCCCTTCCCGCAGAACAGACTCAGTGCCAGAAGCGTTTTCTCGAGGCTGCCGAACTCGAACCGACGCCTGCTTTTCCTCCTGCCTCGACAGGACCGTGGCTCGACCCAGCCGTGCCCCGAGCGGCTCCCAGCTGCTCCCTGCTCCTTCCAGCACCGGTTTTCAGCGAAGCTCCGCGACCGCGCCGCGCCACCCCTGCGCCCCTCCAAGCCCCCCCCAAGGCGCCCCCCTCCTCACCTTTCTTGGCGCTGCTGGCCGCTGCCTTCCCCTCCGCTGCCTTTGCCTTTTCGAAGGTTTTCTTGGCGTCGGCGACTTTGAGCACTTTCTCATCCTCCTCCTGGCTCTTCCTCCCCTTCCGCTCCTGCTCCTCGGGGCCCCCTCCTCCCGGCGCCCTCCCTCCCGCCGGCTGCTCCGCGCCGCACTCGCCCACGGCCGCCCTCTGCTCCTTGGCAGGCTTTGCCAGGGAGCTGCACGGCTCCAGCAGCGCCTCGGTCAGCGCCACCGTCTTGCTCATGCTCAAAGCCAAGCTCTCTTTGCTGTGCGACCTGACCGGAGGAGCCGGAGGGGTTTTTCTCATGCTGTACGAATCCAGCATCTCCAAATCTACTTCTTCGAGCCATTCCCTGCTCTCCAGGAGCTGGCTGCTGTTCTGCCTTGAAAGCTTCCCGGCGTCTCTAGCCGCTGCAGCCGCCGAGACCATCCTCTCCAGGCTCTTCGCCACCTGCCAGTCCACCTCGGGCTTCCTGACCGCGTCCTCCTCACCGTTCTGGCAAGGGTCCGGGGTGCCGCCGGCCGGCGGGGCGAAGCCCAGCGCCTGCCTGAAGCCTTCGGCCGCCTTGCTGCCGTCCCGGGGGACGTGGGGAACGGCTGCCGCTGCCTCTTGCTTGCTTTGCAGGATGTAATCCATGAGCAAGGCGTTGCGCTCGAAGCTGTCTGACCTGATGGGGACGCTGGGTTTGTTCCCCTCCGAGGGGCAGCTGGGCAGGGGTTTATTCACCTGCCGGTTCTCCACGCTGCTCTCCGAGTCCGAGCGGCTCAGCTGCCCGCGCAGGGCTCCTTGCAAAGCGTTGATCCTCTTGAGGCTCGGACTCGCCACCTTCCCGTTCCCCGGGTAGCTCTCCTGGAGCACAGGTACCTCGTACTCCGCCTCCCATTCCTCGTCAGGCTCTGCTTCTGCCTCCTGCAGCAGCCGCCGGTACTCGCTTTCCTCCAGCCGGTACACCACGGGCTTCACCGTCCGGCTGGAGCCCGGCCACCTGTGCCCGACCTGCATCTCGTACACCTTCGGAGGGGCTTCTCCTTCCTCCCCTCTCCCGCGCCCTGCCCTTGCGGCGCCTTCATCCGAGCTGCCGCTCATCGGGGCCCCGGCAGGGACGTGCGCCTCGGCCGCGGGCTGGGGAAGGTGCCCCGGGCCCTCCTGGCCGCGCGGACTCTGCTGCAGCAGGGCGTAATCCTGGCATGCCACTGCGGAGGCTGCCCGGGACGTGGCGCAGTCTCTGCCTCGTGCCTGACTTGTGTCATCCCGTAAATATCCACAGGACTGCCAGGTGGATGCTTCCATGGCTGCCAGCTCGGTCCCCGTGATCCCCCGGTCCACCCGCCCCGGGCTCCCTTCCCACCTTGGGTCTCGGCAGACCGTCGGCACCGCCTTCTCCTTCCTCCGGCGCTGCGAGAGACACGGGGACAGCTTGGAAGCCTCCGAGCCTGGGTCATGTGAACCGGCGGCTCGCAGCCTCGCGGCCAGCCGGGGTGGAAAATGCACGTTGGCACGGTGGAGCCCGCGGCCGGCAGCGGGGCAGGGGGGCTCCCTCGTGGCACTGAGCTGCTCCCTGCCCAGGCAGAGCCCACCCGAACTGCCGCAGAAGCTTCTCCTCTGCCTGCCCGTAGCCCCTCGCAGGCAGGACTCACTCCGCATTCACATCTCGCTCCGGGGGCTCTCCTCCTTTCCCCAGCCCGCTGCGCCGATGACTCCCCGAGGTCCCGCGCGGTGACAAACCCCCGGCTCCCCTCGGCTCTCGCTGCTTCCACTGATTTACTGCCAGGCCAAACGCTGCGGCTGCTGCGGGCAGGATCGCCCCCCTCGGCTCCGCCGTGGATTTTGGGCAGCGCCTGGCACCCCCCCCCCAGTGCCCCCAAGCCCTCTCCTTGCTGGGAAGCGGCGCGGTGCTGGCACGGGGCCCCCGGCGCCGGATACGCTCCGTGTAAAGCTCGCGGAGACACGGCGCGGCCGCGCTTATCGGCAGGAATACGTGAGGGCTCAGGGAATTACTGGGGCACGAGGAGTACACCCGAGATACACAGCGACACCCCGCAGCAGCCTTCGGAAACGAGCTCCCCCTTCGGAAGCCTGCAAACCGTCACCTCTCCGAAACCCCCCGCTAAACGTGCCGGGTGTTTCTCCAAACGAGCCTCCGAGCAGGAAGGGCCTCCCTTCGGGTGCTGCTGCCAAGCAGGCTCCTGCAAATCCTCCGGCGGCTGCGGAGGGGGGAGCGGGGGGCTGCGAGGCTCGGGCCCCGGCCGCGCAGCCGTGGATGCCTGGCACGGCAGCGGCCGCGGGGCGAGCGGCTCCCCAGCGCTTTGCCTTTTATGGTGCAGCGCTGCCGGCCCTGGGGAAGGATCCCGGGCCCGGATGCAGAAAAACACCTCAATTGTCCCAAAGGGCACGCGAGCGGGTGCCGCTTTACCCGCGTTACCCCCAGCCAGCGTCGCCTCCCTGCCCTGCCAGCCGGCGCGGGAGCCTGCCAGGGACGACTTCTGTCCCGCTCCTCACCAGCCCGGCCGGCCCCTCGCGGGGAGATTTCTCGGTGCCGCTCCGCAGCGAGACCGAACTCCGTCTGTCACCGCTGGGAGGGCTCAGCCCCTGCCGAGGCTGCCCAAAACAAACCCTCCAGGGGCTCCACTTGATCAATAACTCTGTTTTTTTTCTCTTTGAGGCAATGGCCTGCTTGTCCGGAGCAAGACCGGTTTATTTTCTCATTCTGAATGAGACGTTATCCTGCTTGTGGGGCCGGCAGGTGCGCAGCGGGGCTGGCACAGCCTGAGTTTGTCACCCCCGGCCTGCCAGGAGGGGCTCAGCGAAACCAAGCCGGCGGCACAAAGCTGCTCCCCAGCTCTGCGGGCGAAGCACGGAGGGGAAAAAGGCCCCGAGGCCGCGGCCGAGCCCGGGAGGAGCCACCATGGACCGGGGCCGCCCTGCTCTCCCCTGGGAGCTGCTTATCGAACTCCACGGAAAGCCCAACGGGGGAGCGACGCTGTGCCGGCTCCCGGGCCGTCTGCATAAAAGGAAATGGCAATCACGGCCGCGCCGCTGCCGCCCGTCCCTCGAGCCGGAGAGGAGGGCGCTTGGAGGGCAGTCGTGGTGCCAGGGCAGGGGCTGAGGCTGGCAGAAACGAGGCGAGCCCAGCCGCAGCTCCCCGGAGCATCCCCGGCTGCCGTGACCCAGGACAAAACGTGGGCGCCCGCGGGCTGAGCCCCGCTGCTCCTGGGCAGTGCCACCTCCAAGCTTCTGCTGTGGAAAACATCCAAACATCCCCATTTTTACCTCTTCGCACAGCCAGAGCGGGGTCCGACCGTGACCCAGCGCGGACAGCCCCGCAGGCTTCGTGCTGGGGCTGCGGGCAGCCCCGCGAGGGGCAGCAGCGTCTCCTGGGCCTTGCCTCGCTTCTCCCTTCGCATTGCTTTGGCCGCTGAAACCACCCTCGCCTGCCTGCCGAGCCCCAGTTGTGCCCCCAGCAGCAGCAGCAGCACGACCCCTGCTCTGCACCCAGCCCAAACCACACAGCCGGGACGGGCTGGGGGGGACCTGTCCCGGCTGTGCCCCAGCCACGAGCTGCCCACGGGGGCTCCGTGCTGGCCCTGCTATAAATAACGCCCTGACGGCCCTCGGAGGGAACGCAGTTGCTCCAGATGTTGCCCAGGTTTGCCATGACAACATCACAACAGGATGTGACACTCGGCCCTAACGAGCGCGGCGCCGCCGAGAGCTCCACCGACACCAGGACCCGGTGTCCCGGGTGGGCTCTGACACGGAGCCGGGGGGCTCTGCGCAGCTCCCGGCCAGGGCTCCCTGCCCACCGAGATGCTCTCAGGGCCGAGCAGACCCAAACCTCCCCAAAACCTCCCCAAGGAGCCCCAAACTCGCCCCTCCATCGCTTGCAGTCGATTTGCCCGGCTGGGGAGCTGCTGCCCGCATCCCCGCGGCGCTGCGAGCGCAGCCCGGAGTCGTGCCTCCCGTGACAGGCACCCGGCCCTGCCGGGGCTGCAGGGGGGGGGATAAATCATTTAATTCAGCCCCGTGACTCTGCGGCCACCCTGCTCCTCACCCCGTGCACGTGAGCAGCGGGGATGTTAGCACCAGCGAGGCGTGAAGCCAGCAGCAGACGTCGGCTCCTTCCCCGCTCTGGCTGCCAGCGCCAGTGGGGTCCGGTCCTGCGAGGCCCCGCGCTGCCCCTGGTGCCTCTCAAAGCGAGGAGGGCCCGCAGGACTTCAGGCTCGGCTGCCCTTGGCAGGTGGACGATGGACGCCGCCTGCCCAAAGCGGCACCAAAAACCCTAAAAAGCAAATATTTCTGATTGGGGGGGGTGGGTTAACAACTCGTTGAGGCAATTGGCAAAGGGTGCCAAGAGCGGAGAGCATCCCCAGCCCGCGCCTCGCTCCTCTGCCAAGGTAAACACTGACATGTTCCTCCCTGAAGCGGCTCCGAGAGCGAGAACAATCCCGGGCAGCAACAAGAATCCTCGCAGGGCTGCGGGGCCGATGCTCGCTGTTTGCCTTTAAAGGCAAAATTTGGTGGATGCCCAGGAAGGGCTGGGCTCGCGCCGGGCGGATCAGGGGGTGGCAGCAGGCTCGGCTCGGGGCAGAAGATTCAGCTCCCCGGCTTCCACGCTGGGTTTTGCTTTTGGGAGGGGAGCGTGGGGCAGGTCGGGGGGATTGCAGAGCCCCCGGGGCACCGAGGCCCCTCTCCAAATAAGTCCTCGCCCCGCGCTCGGCACGGAGCGGGCGTCGCTGTTGTGTGAGTGCCCTGCTGCCAGCCTCCGCTCCCTGCAGGTCCTCAGAGCCAGCCCGGGGCTCTGAGAAGAGGCCGGACAGAGAAATACTGATTTCTGTTCTACCTCTGCCCCCAGGATTTAAGCGTATTTCTGTTTTGTTCCCTTTTCCCCTTACAAAACCTGCTGGTGAGCCCACGCCACAACCCAAGCGCATTTCTGTGCTGCTCGCCGTCCCAGCAGGGCGGCTAAAACACCTCCAGCACAGCAAGGACACAACCAAGGGGGACACAGGCAGCTCCCCATCCCGCCTTCGGGGGGGAAGAAAAGAGCCAGGACCCCAAGGAGGCAGAGGGCAGCCGGGGGCACAGCTGGGAAGAGATTTCACAGGGCAAGGGAGATGGGAGCCGGGGGGCGGCCGCTGCTCGGCCCTTTCAGGCCGGTCGCATCCTTCTCTTTCCACCCCACCGTTGCCCACGTTCCTCCGAAACCACCGCAAAGCACGTTCGTAAAAGGAGGAGAAAAAAAAAAAAAAAAAGTTTATTTTTTTCTCACGAGAAGCACATAAAATATACAGTACGTTTTTACAAACCAAAGTTAAAAAAAAAAAGTGCATTCTGCGTCCCCTACCGCGGCCGTACAGTACAAAAGATACTGCGCATTGAAATATAAAACCAGAATCGAGAAATACGATGAAATAAGAGGAACACTGATGTCAGAGAGTACAGCAATGCACTGGGGCAGCTCCACGGCTCTCACCCACCCCTCTCCTGCCTGTGGCCGCTGCCAGGGGCCACCCGCCGGGCCCGGCCGGGCCCCCAAGGGCATCACACGGAGCGACAAGGCCCGGGCTGGAAATAAGGTGCCAGTTTTGTGCATTCGGGGTTTTCTGTCGGGATGGGGCTGGGTTGGGGCCGTGCCTGGCAGTTGGCTGAGCACCCCCGGGTCCCCCCATTTCTGCGCTTCGATAAGCGATGCATAGATCAAGGCGCTGCCTTGTCGCGGCTCTGCGCCGGGCGGAGGGGAAGCATCGAGCAGCGCCGAGCCCTGCGGGCTGGGAGGTCGACGTGAGGAAGTGGTAATGGCCTCACTGCCACCGGATACACCGAAAGCACCGAAAAAAAACGAACAGCAAACAGCAGAGTTTAACAGCTCAGCATAAATACACAGTATTTGTAAACTATTCTTAAGGCACTCCATTGTAAAAGAACAATTACGATACGTGGAAGAGGAAAAGAAAGACGTCTACCTTCTCATGCAACAAATCTAACCAAGTCTGCAAGCGTCAGGTTTGGCTACAAGCCCCCCCAAAATGGCACACGAGTGCTTCTGGTTGGCCGTGAGCACAGCTCGTCCTGAACCACGGCCCTGCCTGACGGCGTCGTGCCGCACGGAGGCGTGGGGGCACCGGTGGCACCGCGCCGTGCCCCGGCCGGTGCACAGCAGGGCTCGGCAGGCACGTAGGAAAACAGGAAGGAAACGAATGTGTTTGCTTGCATCAGCTAAGGGCGTCTTTTTGAGCTTCTTCGAAGCCGAGTCCCTGCTTCTTCCCTGGCCGGGCAGCAACGGGGAGCGCAGGAAGGCGTCTGCAGGGCTGGGAAAGGAGCTGGCAAAACGCACGGTGTCGAACGCGAGCGGCCCCTGCAAGCCTCAGGGCTGCTGGGGCCAGCTGGGAGCCACGGGGGGAGCGTGGCACCAAAACAGGCCCCGGGTGGCTGCAGGGAGCCTGCAGGCATCGGGCAGCGCCCTGACCTCCTCGCTGCCCGTCCTCCGGCACCCTGCAGGCCTCAGAATCTGGTCCAGACACGGAGAGCGACAACGATACGACGGTGGGGACTGCCGGCCCCCGGGGCCAGGACGCCTCGGGCAGGCACTGAGCACTGGGGGAAGGTTTGGTTCCAAAACAAGCTCCTGTTTCCCCAGCCAAACAAGGCAAGGACTCGCACATCTCCTCCAGGTTCCCTCCCGCCGAGCTCCCACATCCAAGCACCTTGCATGGGACACCAGGAAGCGTCCCTTAAAACTTCCATGGCATTTAAGACTCCTTTAGAGGGATGCTCATTTGCTGATTCCCAGTCCCTGTAATTCCTTACACTGTTAATATAAGAGAGCAGGGTCTTATATTCTGGGAAAAAAAAGTATGTTTTGGGTATTTAGGGCAGTAAAACACAGCTCCCTTTCTCAAGGCATTGTCTTTGATTAACGCAGACTCAGAACGACGCCTCGCCGTCCCGCTTCCTCCCTCACCTCAACGAGGGGATTTTTAAGCTTGCACAGGTTTGGAGCTCACGCTCCCAGCCTGCACGGTCACAGGCAGACATCAGTTTGCCATCCCTGACCCCCGAGGTCTGTTTTGACCCCCAGGCCCTGAAGGAGCAGGCAGCTATCACGGTTCTGGGGGGGACGTGGGGAGCGCCGGCACCGGGAGCACATCCCCTGAATGCTTCCCGAGCTCTTCCCTCACCCGCACCTTCGCTGCTGCTTTGGTCTCTCCGCAGTGAGCCCGCTTTTCTGCTCAAGGGTCGAGGTCTGAAGCCCGAGGCTCGTGCCCAGGTCTGCAGGGCCCTCCCGGGGACGCAGCCTTTGCGTCGGCCTCGCAGGTCGCGCAGGCAGCGGGTGCGGGGTGATGGGGGAGGCAGCACGGTCTCTACGCCAGGACTCGCTCGCCAGTGGCCAAATCCCACCCGAGCGAAGCCGTAACTTTGGCAGCCTCACCTGGGGGAGGATCCCAGTGTTGTTTAAGCACCCTGCACAGCTCCGGCTGCTCGGGGAGGTGGAACCAGCACCCCGCTGTGCCACTGCCCTGTGCTGGGCCCCCAAACCCTGCGCGTCCCATGGGCTGTGCGCCCCCAGGGCAGAGCAGGATTCGCCCCCTGGCAGCGCCGTGGGAGTTTCCCCACTGCCACACGCTGCTGGGAAACGAGGGCGCAGGAACTGATCCTCATCCCCCAAGGACACCAGCGCTCGTCGCAGAAGATGCATTCACCTGTTGCCTGCTGGGGTTTCATGCACAGGGCACCGGGAGAGCCACCGCTCCTCCCAGGCACCGCGTGGCACCGACAGCCCGACCAAGGGTCCCCACCGCCGACACAGCACCACACAAAGCTTCACGAGGGTCCACGGTCACTTACTGGCCAGGCTCGCCATTATCACTGGGACGCTACAAACCACAACGACAGCAAGAACACCCAAAGGACAAGACACCTCTCCACGTCAGCACGAGCCTCTGACAGCAACACAGCCCGGATGCCATTCCGTCACCGACATGAGACAACGACAATTCACCTGGTCACGCAGCAAGGGACTAACGGCAGCAGCTCACACGGTCGATACGAACACAGCTTTACACTCCTTCACGTGACGAGAGCACTCAGTGCCGTAAAGCCCAGTCTCCTCTCCTCCGGGACTTTACAGTCACCAGTACGGGAATGCCTTCGGTCAACGGTAAGCATTGTGGGAAAAGCCTCTCAAAAAAAAAAAAACAAAAACAAACCAAGACTGAAAGTCAGCAAGAACAGAGGTAGTGTTCACGTCACCATTGTAAGGATTTTTCCACAAGCGCTTGTTTTAACTAGAGACTTGTGTTTGTTCTGTAAAAAAAAAAAAAAAAGAAGCCGTGACTAATTATTTTGTTGAGACTTGGAAACGGAGCATTTCAGCATTTTATATAGATAGATAGACGAAGGGACGTAAGTATCTATCCATATATAGACACACACAACACCACATCATTATACTTGGCAAACAGTACTAGAAGTAGCATCCTGCAGGACAACAGGCAACTCACACACAGTCCTCTTCTAAGCCATGCAATACATTTTATTTTCCCTTGTGCCATTCATCGTGACCCATCACGTTTCTTTCTCTCCCCAGTACACGGAGGGGAAGAAGAGGCGGCATCAGATGAACTACTGCAAGTCAGATGATAAAACTGCATCGGTGCAATGAATAAACGCCTTAAAAAAAAAAAAACACCAAAAACCAGAAATCCAGCCTCCCTCTTACTCCCCCCACAGAAGGCATCAACTTTTGCCCATCCAAAGCGTGTTCTTCAAGTTCCCGCCCGTTGGCTTCGCCGCCAGCTTGGAGCTGGCGTCCGCACTCCTGGGAGTGGGCTGTGGCTCACAGAGCACGGAAGACTCGCTGGAAACGGCCTCTTTCGAGTCCGTTATGGTCGACACGTCCATGTCGCTGGACAAGTCCTCGGAGGACAGGTTAAGACAGCCCAGCTTGGCGAGGGAGTTGGACCTTTTCAGAGGAGACGAAACAGTCAAACCAGCCAGCCGCAGCCGGGTCTCGATCTCCTGAGTTCGCTGCTTCACCAGGCCGGGCTTGCCCCGCACGCTGTGGATGCTGTCGCTGCTGGAGCTGCGCGTCAGGTTGGAGCTCCGGGAGGACGAGGGGGTGTAGCAGATGGTCTTCAGGAAGTCCTTGGTGAAGCTGCTCGTGTGCTCCAACCTGCACACGACCGGCGTGGAGGTTTTCTGAGAGATCCCCTCCAACAAGCGCTTGACCTCTAACTTGGCCTCGTTTTCGGCATCTTCAGGTATCAACGGTGCTGGTCTCAGAAGGGGAACAAGGCCGTGATGTGCAATCAGCTCTTCGCTTTCCTCCACGATGCTGGGCTCAGCCCTGCTCAGGGAGCCCTCTCTGAGCAGGGACGAGGCATCCGAGGGCAGGCTTTTCAACCTCTCTAGTTCTTTGGTATGTTTTCTGACCAAGCCCGCTTTCTGCAGCTGAATGAGAGACTCCTGATGCTGCATTAAGTAACTGTTCGCAGTCGGCTTTTCCAAGTCCTTACTGAACAACAAGTACTTCAGATCCTTGGTGGGTTTGCTGTCTTTTCTGGCTAGAGACTCTTCTTTCACCACTTCTGCACTAAGGAGGCTCTTGTCACAGTGAGAGTTTCTCCTGGGCTGCAGGGTTTTGACCGGGGTTTTTGGTGCGTCCCTTCCTTTCTCTGAAACGCCACACTGCTGATCAGCCACTGATCTACAACTGCCAGCTTCCAAAGTGCCAGTTCCCGCTGACAGAGGAAGCGCAGCCTCGTTATTTTTAGTTCTGATTACCTCCTCTGCGCGTGCCTTGCTGGGCAGGTGGTCCGCCAAGCCGGAGGGGAGGTGGGAGAGGAGGGCTGGCTGCGTGCAGATGGTGGAGCTGCGACGCGCGGAGCCGGCGTTCAGCTTCTCGCACTGCTCCCCGAAGGAGTCGGGAGACAAACCGGCCGAGGAGTACATGCAGTCAGCGCAGGACTGGTAGGGAGGTTTGACTTTACTGAGGATCCCAAACACGGCGTCGTGCTGCAAAAAAAGGAAACGGGTACAGGTAAACGTGGGCTGAAAGCACGTCGGCAGAGCGAGAGGCACAGATAACACAGATTTACAGCCAGGCAGCTTTGAAAGGAAGCCCATTTCACTTCTCTTCAGGCCCTGCGGCAGGAACAAAAGCCACGTACTTTCCCAGCAGACAACATTTTCAGTGGAAGAATACCTACCGTTTTGAGCGATGGTCATGCAAGCAAGTTGCCCAAAGCAGCTTACAGTGCACTCACACCTGTGTGCTCCCTCTGGTATCTAAATCCATAGCTTGGGCAAGCAAAGCCATGTTCAGAAGCACTTCGAAAAGGAAGAAGCTCATCATGGAATGAAAGGCTTTATCCAAGTCAAATGAAACTGAGCTCTGAAGATGAGAAGAGCAATTTCACTTGCAGTAGAGTCAGCCATGCTAATCACCTACGTTTCAACTCCATACGCACCTCAAAATCCTCAGGGCAACTCCTTTTGCTGTTGTTGTTATTCAAGTTCTCTCTATTAAGCCTGCTCTCCTCCTTGTGCACGGACAAACGACGCTTCCACTTCTCCATTGGGTTCTCCTCCCTGATACCATCCTCCCCTGGCTCCCCGGGGCCCAGCACCAGCCTTGCCTTCCGGGGGCTGAAGTCCAATTTCTTCTTCACCTCCTGGAAACCGCCCAGCTCCGACAGCGGCTCCGCCGTCTCCAGCCCCTTCGCCACCTCCGGCCTCCCCTCCGAAGGCACGGACAGAGGCTGCCTCGCCAGCGAGGTGGTGCGTCCCGCAAGCGCGTCCCGCTCCAGCTCCTCCACGTGGAAGAAGCTCTCCCTGTCGCCGGGCACCTTGTTCTCCAGCAGCGTGTCCGAGAGGCGGCGGAAGCAGTAATTATATCCTACAGGCACTTCTGGGCCGGCTCGGTTGTCCAGGTACACCGACTGCGACGGGGTGTCCAGGTCAGCCAGGCGGTTTTCGAGATCGACGTCTAAGCTCTCGAGTAAGAAGTCGCCCGAGCCCGTGCTGCCGTCTGTGTTCTGAGGGAGGTTGCTCTCTGCCTGCTGCTTCCACAGCTTATTGTGGCGCTGCTTGCTGGGGGAGAAAGGACAGAGATGAGTGAGAACAGTTAAGCTGCTGCTGACAGCCACGGCAGAAGCTGACGGCTGCTCGGCTGCCGGAGCATCCCTCCCTCTCTTCACACGGAGGAGATTCACAAACAGCCAGGCTGGCAAATGCAGCCCTGCACTCCCACCTGGGCAAAGCCATCTCCAGAATCAGGCCTTCGCCCATCACGCCTGCCTACTCCAGCATCTCCTTGGCCCAGCAGACTCCTGGCAGGTCCCTGCACCACAGACACGATGGGAACAGAGACGTCTGCCAGCGCTAAATGCCCTGAACCAACACCTCTCCACATCTGACGGCACGGTTTCTGCTGAACCAGAGTGAAAGTTTTCCTCCTCTTTCCCCACTGGAGCAGAGGCCAAGTCGAGCGTGCAGAAGCCCTTATTAGATACTCCAGCACTTGCAGTGACAAAGCCTCATGATTGGCACGGTCACCCAGAGCTGCGAACGATGTGCCTCCAACGCTGCCTGAGCTCAGTTCTGCCTCATAAAACAAGAACAATGTTTTGCTGAACAGTGCTGGCTGCTGAGAAATACAAACACGCTTCCCAAGCACAGAGAAACCCTCAATGAATTAAACCAGAGCAGATCTCCCTAGAAGACAGCTAATTTCCATCCACGGAGGCCTGGCATAGAAAAGGTTTAGAAAAGCACAATTAGCCCAGGCTTCTGCAGCTGCCCTTCGAAGGGGAGCCCCTCTGTACGGTGGTCTGCCTTCAGCCTGTACCACCATGCACGTCCTGTCACCGCCTTTGTACTGCGACACACGTCGTGCTCCGTGGCAGAGGAACCCCCTGCCTGAACAGAAATCCACGGAACCCCATGAATGTTCTCTGATATACTGAAACACCAGAGGCGTTGCCTACAGCCAGGTCCTTTTATTTCCTGCAAGCCACCTTTCCATTCATTCTGTCGCCTTACCTTGCATCTAAAATGCCTTCGTATTCCAAAAGCTGTCTCATGAAGCCTGCGTTTGGTCTCGCAATGCTGCGCTTCTGCTTCACGTAATTGTAAGCCTTTTCCAGCGACCAGCCAAACTCCTTCATCGCATAAGCTATAACAGTAGATGCCGACCGGCTCACGCCCATTTTGCAGTGCACCAGGCATTTGGAGTGATTCTTCCTGCAGGACAAAAAGGAGAGTGCCTCATCTTTCTGGTTATTGTGTCTGCTGTTAGCATTTACATGGTGGAGGGGCAGCGCTTTGTCCTCCTGACCACCCTAACGCCTTAGCTCGGTAGGTGAAAAACGTTTTGGACCAAGGTGGCCACGAGAAGAACCTTGCTCCTGAAAAATAGAGGTAGAGAAGGGCAACCTCAGCCATGCCGCATTTCAGAGACCACCACGAAGCCCCCTGCCTGCCTGCCCAAGTCTTTGGACGCAGGAATAATCAGCAACAACCCGAGTGTAAAGGCCCAGCAACGTTTCGTGGGCTTTGTCACCATCTCTTGGGCTAGTCCAACACGGACACGTGTTGGAGTATTTCCAGAACACCTCAGGCAGAGGAAATGTCCTCGTTTCCTTCTGGAAGCAAGACAAAATAATAGTAATAAATAAAAAACGTAGGCTAGGAGCGGGTTAATGCCTGCGCCGGAAGAGACAAAGAACACGGAAGCTCCAGGGACACAGAAAACCCCTGGGAAAAGATGTGACACGAAAGCCCCATTGCCACCTTAGGCTGCGGTGTGGCTTCAGGAGGCTCCAGCACGCAGGGCACGGTGTCACTCTGGTCACCCAGACCTGAAGCAGTTTCTGCTGGGGCTCGGCCGCGCTCTCACACTGAGCCACGTCTCCCAGCACTTACTTGGCCTTGTTGATGAAGTGATACGCCTCGTTCCAGTGAGCCAGGAGGTCTGTGGTCTCCTCGTCGTACACGCGGATGTTGTGATAGGCGAACAAGCCAGGAAAAAAGTTATCTATTTCCCTGGTCACATTCAAAATGTAGTCAATGCTGCGGAGAACGAAAATTAGAGTTAAACCACCACGGTCACGGAAAGGGAACAAATACACATGAAGTCCATGAAGTCTGACAACACGTGAGCTGTAAGGTTTTATCTACAGCCTTAATCCTGATCCCCAGGACCGACCATGACACAAGTCACACGCATGACATGCAGGGCCTGTCCAGTCACTCATTGCTCACTACCAGCATATCCCATTCAAGGCAGCAGGAGAGGGAGAAGTTTATTTTAGCCCATCTGCCAAGGCTTCGTAACCTACTCAAAAACTCCCCACTGTTTGCTGCACGCTTTCTCTTTCAGCATCCCAGAAGTGCAACAGCTGCAAGGGGCTCACTTGGGCAAGAGCTGGGAGCAGAACCCAGGAATCACAATTTTCAACCGCAGGCTTTAGCTGCAAAACCAACCTTTTCTCTTCTTTCTGAAGAAAAATATGAAATAGCCACATGGTATCCCCTAATTCCTGCCAAATATTACAGCAAGGTTTACAATATACCCTGGGAGAAAGAATGCCCATATTGATTTATTACTTCACACCATTCAGACAAAACAAGGGCACAGGATGGCTCTCTCAGAATTTGTCCACCTTTGACTTTTGGACACTGCACGTCACGATGCCCCCGCCACAGATCAGAAGGATTAACATGCCGGTGGATTTCCTTGCTTAAAGATGCTCAGACATCTGTTCCCAAGGACACCAAACTAAAACATTTTTAGTCATGCTGTTGAGCAATAGTTTTCAGCTTCTCATGTCAGGGTTGGTGTATGCCTTGGGCAAGCAGCAAATATTTATATGCTGCAGAACTCTTACTCGTCCAAAAAGCGTGAAAGTAAATCACGCCAAGAAGCGCTGCGGTGATGAGAGCGTGGTGAAAGACAGCCCTGCAGCTGCCTGTCTGGGCAGGTGAGACGGAGCTTGCTCATCCCCAGGAAGTTCTGCTCCATTTTGATTGAGTTTTTCCTAAACGCAGCGCTGTAATTGCTCTTCCACAGCCTGCAGGAACTCACACCCGACACAACACCATGCGTGCCCATTGCACTCTTGGCTGCTACTTGCTAAGGGGGTGGGGTGCCAGAGATCCTGATACGCTTCAAAAATTAAAGGTTTTGTTATTTTCATTCCACCTGTGATGGAAACGAGTTGGGAAAGACTTCCTAATCAAGGTCCCGAAGATAAGTTACCCACACGGCTAGGAATGGACCCAAAGGACCGAAGGATTCAGAGCCTGAAAGGAACGGTACTCACCCCGAGCCCTGCAGCTCCTCCAGGTTAGAGGCGTTCCACTCTGACCCCTGCAACAGCCACGGGTAAGTCACATTTCAGTAAGTCACGTTTCAAAGGAGCCTGAGGCCCTCCCCGTTTTCTAAGATTCTGCAGTGCCCCAGCCTCAGCAATATTCATCCCTTAGCTGTCAACTGAAATACTGCTGGTAGCCTCTGAAGGGCACAATGAGCACACCGGTTTCAGGGCGCTGTGGGGAGTGCAGGACGCTGCCTGGATTACTTTAGCAGCCCCACCAGGCTCATCCTCAAATGCGGCACAAGGACAGTTCCCAGTCCCTCTGAGATCAGAAGAATTAAGGACTACAAGGCCCAGGGGCTGTGCAGAAAAGAAAATCCTGTATGACATGAGAGTCAGAGACAGTTTATCCCATATAATTATGGCCCAGACACTCTGGATTTTTAACTGGAGACAAATAGTGCAGAGAAAGACAAGTAATTACACGTGGCGTGACTGCGATCACAGGTATACGAGAAGAGAGGCAAATCTTGAAAGTTCTGGGGGTGGTTACCTTGGATCCCACCACATCCACAAAATGAAAAGCAAGGAAGGGTTTAAAAGAGCAGGTTTTTGCCCCCAAACATCAACATTTCCTCTGACTCTCTCCAGGAAAAACAAACGAGAAGTGACCCAAGCATAATGGGCACAAATGTGCTCATCTCAAGCAAGTCTTTGTTCCAGATGGCAGCGCCTGGTTTTGCTTGCAGTACCATCTAGTGGCAAAAGATTACACACAACGCACACCTTTTGCATAAAACTCGAGGAGCACGTCACCCACATCACCTTCAGCATTAGTCTTCATGGAGTTTTGGCCACGCACACACAGCTTGATAGGCTCGGCTGAGAAAACCAATGCAGTGACCCTCAAAAACAACCGTCACACAGGGCAGCACCCACAGCTAGATCCCTCCGTTCATTTTGAAAGATCTCAATTGATAGAAACATAACACAATCATTGCTTTTACAAGCTGTAAGAGTCCTTGAGTATTCTGCACGGAGGGCTGGATAGCAGGCTGTAATCTTTTGCTCTCGCTGCACAATTCAGCCTTGACACCAAATCCAGATCGCCCTGAGCCCCCTGACTTGTCAGCTTACTCCCACTGAGTCTCCAGCTCCTATTACAGCAACTTACCAGATACAAATGATCAAAAATCAGAGACGGTTTGTCCATCTGACCCAGGATAAGCAGCATTTCATTGTCTATAAATTCCTTGAATTCTTTCAAGTTGCAATTCATGTGTTTCTCCAGCTCATTTCGTATCTGCAGAGCAGAAAACAAAAGATGCCACCTAGAATCACGTCTGTTCAATGGAAACATTTATTGGCACTCCTCTACAAAATACTTTTCTATACTTCATTAAAGACAGCAGCAGGGATTTGACCCTCTGGAGAGGAGGAATCTCACAATGTGGCATCTCTCCAAGTATTTTAGGCCCACAAATTTAAGATCCGTAAAGAAAGCTTCAGATAACATCCACATACAAAACAGAATTTTTGAGGTACCTGCTTCTAAAAAAAAAAAAAGCAGGAAATAAAAAAACAAGACCCTGGAGAACAACTAAGAAACAAATAAGAAGCCCATTAGGAGCAAGAAGTGAACAGTGGCAGTACTGGTGAAGAGAAAGCTTTCTGATAGCCTCCCTTTTTCAAAACGTCCCAACACAGACATACAGTCCTTTCACTGCACCTCAGCTTCAAGAAGGCGTTAACACAAAGCAACACAACTTCGTTGAACCCACCTTGGAAAATGGTGGAAAAAAAATGGTACCATCCTGACTGCACCAAGAGTTAAGAATACAGGAACAGCCAGATGAGTTCTCAGCTTACGCCTACAACTTGTAATGCTGCTGTTACACAAGAGTGCATCCGAACCCCTCAGTGCTAAGCTTTAAGAAGGAAAGCCCTGCATTTTAACAGCCTTCCTTGCAAAACAAACAAAAATTGAACCCAAAAAGAGCTCTTACCATTTACTCTGAGAATGCCTGCACTGTGGATGCAGGCATTTACGTCACCCTGGGGGACAGATCCAAACTAGTTTTAGCCTTGACTTGTGATTCCTCATCCAGAGGCTCACCAGCAAAGTTTTGACTGTGTGCCTCTCTGACTTTGTTCAGGAACAAAGAGAATAAAACCTTAAGATTAAGCCGACAAAGACAAAGATGCCCTTTTTAGCGCACTGTTTGCTCTGTGTTGTCCCTGAACAAATGAAGTCCAGGATATTCATCTAAAACAGCCGTGTACACTCACAGTGGTGAGGGCTGAACCCCCCAACTGCATCTTTTGAGAGTGCTGCCTTGGCTTTGTGTAATTCACAAGGACGCACTGAGGAGTCAGTCATCTGGTGTCTGTCAGTACAACACTCTTTGGGAAAGAAGCCTAGCAGGAGGAATCAGGTAGCAGGAATTTTTGTATTTACCTCCTTGGAAGTCACGTTTTCCAGGTCTTTGCTCATCATGATGCTCCGGAGTTTGGCTTTAATGAGCCGTTCTGTTCGTTCCCTTTCAGTTGGCCTGGAAAGTAAGCAGAGAGGAGGTCTCCTTCCTGAGCTGTACACATGCTCTCCAGAGGCGACGCAACTTGTACAGGACAGAGGGACGGTGGGAAGGACTTGCATCAAAAGCAACTTGACCAGAATAATGGAAGAAAAACACTTGAAGATATTTATGAATTGAAAGGAGGAACAAAAGGGAGAAGGGGAGATTTCTCTTGTGAGCCAAGCCCACCTTTCCTAATAAAATAATAAAATTGAGAACTGACTTGTCAACAAACAGAGCTGGAGAGTCGGGGCGGGTGGACTCCAGGTCCTGCATTGCATTCCACTCGTTGATGCAGCTCTGGTCGGAGCTGATGCAGCTTTCGTAGTACGTGGCCCAGACCAAGGCCATCCCACCTGGGAAGTAGTTGTACCTTCTCGCAACTTCGCAGGCTTTATGGAGGATCTGCAGAGCAGACCTGAAAGTTTGGAGAACAAATGTGTGCAGATGTGAGCAACAAACACAGAGCCAGGATCTCGCTTCACAGAGGGAGAAGATTTTCACCACTGCTTGTTGCAGTTTGCTTTCTGAGAGCAGCAGCTTTATTGTATCAGAGTTCAGAGAAGGCACCTTGGAGGCTTTCTAAGAGCTGGGCTGAGGCAGAGGCTGACATTTTCTCCTGATTAACAGGCGAGCACAAGGCACAAGCCACTCTGGGATCTAATCATTAGCTAACTTGTAAAGCCAGACCCAAGAAAAATAAAGAACACGGACAATTTTCAAACCACCTTCAGCAAGGAGTCAAATGTGTATTTACCAGCATTCTTGGCCCTGACACGCTCCAGGGACAGGGCCAAATTGGGTCATTTGTTTTTGTAAATTCTACCATTACTTTTTCCTTCATTCCCTCCTCCTTTTTTCATTTTTTTAGGCTGTGCTCTGAAGATGTCCTTGTAGCGAAGCTATTAACCACATCTAAGATTGCCAACAGGAGGGGCTGAGCTCAGAAGTGACAAGAACAAGAGATTCTTCTGTTTCTGTACCAAACCATCCCTAGCACGTCACCCTTCTCTGCCTCTGCATCTTTTTCCTATCAGATGCCCCAAGGACTAGGATCTCATGAGGCTCTGACAGGAGCCAGCACATTGCCCATGTTCTGTTTGGGGCAGGATAGCAGCCTCTTCAAGAAGGCATTCGCTGGCACAGCCGCTGCTGATTCAGCCCTCTCTGCTTCAGTGTTTTGGAATCCCTGCACATGGGAGGGGTGACAGGAGCTGAAAGGTGAACACGATCGCAGAGTGGCACAAAAAGTTTCCATGCGGCAGGAGCCCCAGCAACGAGGCAGAGAACTGGAAACGCCATCAGATTGGCAATGGGTCGTGAGACTCCTCCAGACAGAAAAAGTATGCACGGGGAGGAAAGACTGGGTTTGCAGCCCGACAAATTCAAGTTGGGCTTTCACGTTTCTACATTTCATTAGTGCCATTTCCCATCACCCTTGTGTTAAACAGCATGCAGCTGCTGCAAACAGAAGCAGGAGAAAATGCTGTTGTCAGATCAGTACTCCCAGAGCCCCTTTATAGTATTGCTACCAGCTGACACAGGGAAGCAGCATCTCTGCTTCAGCTCACTAAATTCCAGTTACGGAGAATGCTAAAATGCAGTTTGTTTATTTGTTTTTAATTTATTCACAGAAATGAGAGTCTCTTTTTCAATAAAGCTAATTAGCATCCATACCACATGGCTTGCACAGACACTGGCTTGAAGATGTGCATTCTCCCTGCAGTGCTCACGCTGAAGCCACTGAAAGAGAGGGGAAAAAACAGTCACAAACTGCTCTTCTCTGCATCACCAGCCGCGCTCTACAAACAGCTAATGCAAGACAGCTACAGGAGCACTCAAAAAAATAAAGGATGAGAATTTCTATCACTGATTTTCCAGCATCTTCCCCCCACCCCCCCAGAATGGCAAGTGGACACCTTTCCCAGCTGTACGCTGCCAGGAATGGGAGCTCCACCCTTTGAGCAAGATTTCAGAAAACATTTTCTGGGTGTTACAGGTTCCGCTGAGCAGTCTGAGGGCAAAAAAACCTCAGTGTCTGAATAAAAAAAAACCTGCAGATATGAATTCAAAATTGGAACTTCATTTGCACAGTGATAGAGAATCTCTCCTAAAGCAGCCCCCAGAAGGAAAAGACATTCACATCTATCCTTTTAATGCGGTTTCTTACCCATCACCATCAAGATGGATTTTAGTATCGCTCCAGAGCCGAAGAACCATTCCTATAGTGCAGCTTTTACTGGAAGAGAAATGTTAAGGATGTTAAATATAGGCCACAATGCGGTCATGCCAATATCCTCAATTATTAATACTCGTTAATTTTTAAAATCCTGAAGCCTTGCTCTAGTAATTCCTCGTAACATCGTAGGCCATCAAAGGCACAACACACAAAGAGACCGGCAACTGAAGTCTAAAGGTCTTCTCTGACATTAGCACGCTGATTGCTCTGCTGAGCTGGGGAGCCAGAAGCCAGAATCCCAGCTCCTCTCTTCCCCCACACAGCCTGCCAGGAAGCGCTGCAGTATTTCCCCATCACCTTTCCTCCTCATAAGCTCATCACCCGCTTAAGCTCGGCGCAAGGAAGTTCCCTAGCAGGATATAAAGGCAGATCCCAGCGATCTGGCTGCAGAGATTCGGGTTGCAGCGAGGCAGAAAGCGAGCCTTGGTAGGTGGCAGAGCAGCCGCCTGCCCTCTCCAAAGAGGACCCCAGGGGCCTTTCAAAGGATTGTGTGTTCAGTTTGCACTTCATCGCTTTGGCTGGTAGAAAAGACAAAAAGGATTTTATGAGTATACCTAACCCAAAAGAACACTTTTATTTCAGAGATGCAATCTGGCAAGAAAGCTGTGCTGTAATGGGGGGCAGTAACTTTCAACTGCTAAATAATTAAGCTGCTGAGATATTAAAGTTTTAAAGGAAATCAAGATGCACACAACAGACAGTTTGCAAAGAGTACAGGTTTGTTTTATTCTATCTTTTTTCTTTTTAAAGTCTTCAGCCACTTTCTGCAGCAGATCAAAGGCTTTGACAGGCCAGTTTGAACACACATGTGGACAATGTGCACTCGCGAGCTCTGCGAGGAAAAATGTTTTCTATTAAACACATGTAAAAGGAATAAACCCCACAAAAGCACCCAACTAGTCAAACTGTCAGCAGTAAGAACACTTACAGCTGAGCAGTGACATTTCATCCCCAACGTGGAGCCACGCAGTCCCTCAATAAAAGTCACCAATGCCAGCAGACTTCTTTACGCATGAAACTTTTCCTTAATTTACACAACCTCCAGCTTTCAGGGGAAACTAACTGAAAAAGCAACTAACTTGACATTTTGTCATGGTTTTTCCATCTTTCCTCTTGTCTCCCCCCAGTCACCACCAGGAGCAAGCTCCTGGCAGGTCACCCTGGACTTGGAGAGGACAGCACTCCCCGCTGAACACGCTAAGCGTGCCATAAGGGAACACTACATTCGAATTCCCTCCCTAACACCAACAGCAGTAATCAACAGCAGACACAGAAGCGGCGTCAAAGCCGGTGACAATCATCTTCCTAGGAAGACACTGCTAGGGGTTTACCGACAGGACTCAGTGCAGTGCAGAAGCTCCCTTCTTCCACTTGAATCTTCTGAGGTTTCCCAGAAAGAAGACAAAAGTCCCTCCTCAGCACAACATGGCAGCGTGCTAAATCACCGGAGAACAGAAACAACAGTCTGGAAGCTCTGACTTCTAACTCCAGCTCTGCCAAAGCAGCCCCACCTCTCCGAGCCAAGAACTTTTCTGCCTTGGTTTACTCACCTATAACTGGAATGATGTGAGAGGGTCTGCAGTAACTAAATATTTTATTTGCCTTTCAAAATATTCTGAGCTCTTATCAGTTAGACAAAGGGAACAGCTCATTACTGACACATTTGTTTGTTGTTTTTGGAGGTGCTTTTGCAGTATTGCTGTTGAGGCTATTTGGCAACTAACCCAAACAGTTCCATTGCATCATGCCATCACCAGACTTGAAGTCCGATGGATCAAATAAGTTCCAGTTTTGCAAACGTGTCTGCAGAAGTGTTTTGTAGCGAGGAGACAGCAAACTACCATAGATGAGGTAAATACCACAGCCCTACAGATGGATTACAAGTAAATGCTTTGCCCACAACTGCAGAGAGAGCCCAGAGGTTCTAAGGAGACTGAAAGCTTTCTGGAACAAAGAGTACCCTCTCACCCTCACAATGGTCAGAAAAAATAACAACTGTGTTTCTTTTCTTGATAGAATATGCAGATACATGAAAATTAACTGCTCAGGACAGTTTGTTGTTGACAAGCTTTCTATAGAACTCAGCCTGCCCGATTTTGGAGCCAAGCCTTGCCTTAGACATACCTCTCCTTGCTGGAGAAATCCACACCCAGCAAAATATTCTCTTCTGTGTCCTGCCGCCCGTTGCTGTACACAACCACCATGTACCGGACTCTGTCTGTCCACACACTTTCCAAACGGACAGCCTAGGAAACAAAAAACAATTAATCTCTGCAAACCAGCTTTTGGATAATTATTACTTCCATTGCTGACCAATATTTTTTAGGTGTAATTGTGTCCAAAAGTTGGTAAACGCACCGAACAAGAAACAGAGACAAGCTCAGAGGCTTCCTGAAACATGTTAGATGTTAGCCGTGCTAGAGGGGATAATTAGCACAGGATTCGCCAATGCTTTTTGTGACCCCATAGAGGTCTGTTCCCAATGCTTCCAACAGAAGGAAGGGAAGATAAATGCATCTGTTCTTACCAGTTTGATCCTATCCTCACAGCGAAGGAGGTTGATCATCACCTGGAGGTGCTGGGGCAAATCACCTGCAGAGAGAGCAGGGAAATCATCACGGGTCTCTAACTTGTTGCACTAAGAACAGGCATAGCCTGGACTTTTAATGAAATTGGACATTTAAGTGAAAACAAACAAACAAAAAACATTTAAGGCAGGCCAGTTAACTTTGCTGTCCCAGAGAATTCTAACAGAAGCGAGCTGCCTGGAAGAGCGTTACCTGGCTGTGTGGTATTTGGGGGCTACCAAATCCATCGAGACCACCTGTGAGGGGCATAAGTGATGCCACTCTTCCATTTACAGCATCATACAGAAGAACGGAAGACAAAGTTATGTGCCCAGAGGACAGGGGAGGAAGAGGCAGGAGGAACAATTCTGATTGAAAAAGGAACAAAGGAGACAGGGCCTTATGGAGGGCATATCTGAACAGGAGAAACATCTGGGGAGGAAGGGCTGCAGGAGGGGCCCGATTCTGGTGATCCCTTCTGCCTCAAATAAAGGACTGTTCGTGCCACAAGTCACTTCGACTCTAAGGCAGTGGGTACATTTCTGTTCAGTGAAAGCAAGTAAAAAGAACAAAGGATCTACAAGAAAACAAAACGAGTTCACATCTAATAACTCGGTAAGGCACTCATAACTTTCCATACAAGATAAAATGCCGTCCGTAGGATGTTTGCTGGGGATATAAAATTGCTGACAATCAAAGACACCCAAAGCCAAGCTTGGCATTCAAACAGCCTCTTTGTGCTTGGAGTGTTTACTAAGCAGCAGACACACAGTACCACACTGTGCCTTTCCCACATGCTCCTGCACTCAAAATGCCCCGATGGTTTTATTTCTTCTTTCCTAGCCATCACTTATTCCAAACCCATCAACAGCAGAAGGCATCAAAATACAGGGCGAGCAGAACCCACCTTTCTTAACCCCTGAGCCGTGACAGCCCATTGCATTTGCCTCCCCACGGGCCAAAGAAGGCAAAGATCAACCCACCCAAGGAAGCAAGTGACATTTCTTTGTCTGAGGCTGCAGGAGACATGGGTACATACTCAGCACAGACTCTGGCTCAGAAGGCTTCCCTGGCTACAGAAGGCCGTGCTGAGTGCCATAGTGTCTGCAGAGAATACACTTCTACCCCAGTTACCCTTCCAAGACGGCGACAAAAGTTTAAACAAAGACACAATAATCATAATGTTCCCATTCAAATCAAGTGGGCTGAAAACCTGGCTTTCCTCAGCAGGTTGTACAAGGCCCCCGGTGACAGTCAGGAGTCATCCACCCTCCCACGCCTGCTATTAGCCTGTCAGCGGGGACGAGATGAGCAGGAAAGCGCGAGGGAGCAGAAATTCGGCATGCGATTTCATCCACTACCTGCATGCTTGTGAGGATGCTGGAGGCTTCGCTGGCCCTGGGAGCTGTTTCCTTGTTGTAAGAAAAGGGCTGCTCCTTTCACCATGAAAAAGCTCTCGCTGAGGCTGGAAAACAAACGACAGAGGAAGTCAGGAAAGGAAGTACCAGCAAAGTGTGCGCTCGAGTCCGTACGGCTGGGGAAGGAAGGGCTTCTCCTCGTTAAAACAGTCGGATTTTGCCACGAGAAGCTGTTCCCAAAGGCCGATCCTGCCACTTGCGAGGCATGGCTCCAGGATTATTCATGAAGCGTTGTGTCATTTTCCACCAACATTTTATTACTTGGCCATTGCAGGAGATACTTGCCTGAGCTGTCACGGACTGGAAGCGACTTTATCACTTGATAATCAAATTCTGCAACTTAAAAAACAGTAGCGGGAAAGGCCTTTTACAGGCTGAGACCTGTGAAATGACTTAAGATCAGGTTCCGAGTCAACCGGTGCCTACTAATTCCAGTTCTCAAAATTTCTCTGGAATGCAAAAACAAGAACATGCAACCATAAATTGTCTGTAGATTCACAGGGAAAGGGAGGGGAGACAAAACCTGTACTGCTCAAGAGAAAGAGCTGCCCTGAAACTTCAGGGGAAAAAGCAACCGACACAATAGCAAAGGCTCTGCTCTGGCTAGATACAAGCAGCTGGAGAAACGCTGCTGATAAGAAGGGAGGTCACAATGCAGGCACGTATGAACTGTAGTGCCACAGTCAACTGCAACACGGGCCTGAGAACACAGCTAACGAGAAGGCTGAACCCAACGAGCAGTTACAGTGAGACCCGGCACAAGCCTAATGACACGGTACCACAATGCTCCCCGAGCGTTTTAGAAATAGGCTTGGACATAACTGGTAAAGTTAGCATTTCCCACAAGGCTGAAAATCAACATCTGCTAAGCTACCTTTTAGTTGCCACAGTAACTGCTTACACGGCATTTCCTACCCCACTCAAAACATCAGGCAACGACCATCACAAGAGGCATTCCTCGTTACAAAGCCGATTTTTCTGCTGTCCTGCACTTCCAAACATAGATCGCCGTTAATTACTGTCTGCTATCAACTAAATTTAAATGCCCCATTAGGAGCCTGTGCTGCCTGGGAGTTATTTATGCTACAGAAAATGATCCCACAGGAGGTTCTGCTCCCAGCACTCGTCGGTTCTGTGCTTTATCTGGGGTCTTTGCCTCTGGGTAGAAGTTAGCACTAATGCCCCAATCTCCTCCAGTGTTTTTGGGAGACAGACATCAATTCCACGCCTTTTCAGGTTCTGCTGAAAGTTCAGCTTTTCTCTCTTCTGAAACAGAGCCACGGTTCCCAGATTTTTCAACCGAACCTTCAAGCAGGATCAGGTTTAAATTTGAGACTCCTGTCAATCTTAAAAAAGCAACCTAAAATTTTAGCCTATGTTCCAGGCTCCCTAAGTCACATATCAGATCAACAAAGTGCCAGCAGGACAATCGCACTAATTAAACCCAGCTTTCCTCCATTTACACTCCCGCAGCATCCTGGCACTCACCGCTCGGCTCACCAGCAAGCTGTGCCTCAACGCCAGCCCCGCAGCCTGCCCGCGATCCCAAACCCCGGCTCCGACCTGCCCGGCACACACCAACGGCAAGAACTGCTGCAGACAAATACTAGTTTGCTCCGTAAGTGGGCCAGGAAGAGTCTTGTTTCCTTCTGCCCTCAGATCTAACAGGAAAGCGTTAAAAAAAAAGGCCGGGAGTTACATACCAGCAGTGACACCACCACAATGTATAGGATATTCGGCCAGATAGCAGCGTACTCAGCTGGTTTTTCAGCAAGAGGAAAGGAGCGGTCAGATAACGCACAAGGAAATCATTCACAGCATTTCTGTCTCAAGAATTTTAGGAAACACTTTGCTGGGAAAATGGAAAAATATCCCCGGGGCTGTTCTTTGATCCCTAGGGGATACTGACTGAGACTGCTACAGCAGGACGAAACGCGGACGAGAACAGGACTCCTTCCCAAAGGCATCGGTAACGCCTGCTCCAGCAGTTCATCTGGCCTGACATTCGCCTTCATTGCAGGCAGGAAATCTTCTCCAGTGAAGCAGATTATTCCCAGTTGTAGGCCAGTGAGAAAGCTGTGCTGCAGGAGCAGAAAAAGCAGGAAAAAGACAATCCACGCGGCATTTGTTTTTTGCTACCACGCATGTATCTGCATGGAAATGAACTGGAAAGCAAAGCTAAAGAAACAACTGAGAACAAGATTTCTTTTCTAATTTAAATGTTGTTTCCTAAAGCACACACAAACCTTATAAGAAGCAGCTTTCCTTAGGTCAGACTGCTTGGACTTCCCCAGCCCCACCTGCGCTCCCCGATTTCCCCCGGTTTGGAGGGGACCAGCATGGGGCTGCAGGGAGAGGCAGAGCACCCCAGCGCCTCGCTGCCAAGGCTGGGGTTTTGTTACCTGACACTGTCCCTTATCTCCGCTCCAGGAACACTTTACCACCCTCAGTCACTTCATACAACTGCTCTAAAAGACAGCTAGCCAAACGAAAGCGAGAAAAAGGCAAGACGTGATATTCCAACCCAGTTTAAAAACAATAACACTTTAAAATCCTGCAATCCCAGTAAACATCTGAACTCCAGCTTTTTAAAAAACCTCCCGAAGAACAGAAAAAATACTAGCCTTAGAGAACACCCCCCGCGCTTGACCCCCCAGCAGCAGTGATAAATGCCCAAGTAAGCAGCGTTTGTTAGCAGCATAAAAACGAGTGGTTTATACATACTAATTTGGACTGGTTTTCTTTGAACAGCAGAAGCATTGTGCTGGCCCAAGAGTCAGACAGAAGTCAGTAAATTCGAAAAGATTCATAACTAGCCGTAAAGCTCACATCCTTTCGCTTCTAAACCCATAAAAAAAAAAAAGAAAAACAGAAAAAGAAAAGAAAAGGTTGATCGTATATTCTGTGCGGAGCAGAGAAATCGCGTCTGTTGATGCTACCCAGGAACTGGATGACTTTTACGGAACACTGTGTCTTCCACTGATATCCTGGCTTGAAAAAGCACTTGTCCTAACATATCCTGATGAAAGAAGGCCATTCAGGAGGGGAAAAAAACAGCTGAAGCTCGTCTAATCACTTCCCTCCTACAGGCTGGTGTTGTTTGTTTGTTTCCCCTCGCATGCTCCGAGCTCGATGCAGTGCAACAGCCTGGTGCTCGGAAGGTCTGCGTCCACTTGGAGGGGACGGGATGCAAAGCATCATATTGACTGCTGCCTGATTGTGGTTGACAATTAAAGCCCGGCGTGCCGGCGCTGTAATGTATATGTGACAAAGGAACTGGCTGCCAAATTAAAATACTTCTTCACTTACGGTGCATCTCGGTGTGCCACGTCGCGGTGACTCAGGCGGTACCCAACAAGAAACTCTTTCATTTCAGGTGGCTCGATATTTATCTGTTAGCGGCTGGCTATCACCAAATTCACTGAAGACTTGTTTCTTACAGACCCCTGACTAGTTCTTTCTCCAGGCACAAACCACGATGACTTGTTGGCACTCCCCAAGCGCCGCCAGTCTTGACGGAGAAAGAAGCAGCTCTCTGTTCCACCTTTACCCTGCCCCACTGGCATGCACAACAAAAACCGCTGATTCCCTGGATGCCCTTCCAGGAATCCTGACCAGCACAGTTACTTCCCAGGAGGCCCTTTTGGCTCCCAAATGAATGCCAAGCCCAGGGGGTTCATCATGGCCTGGAACATGGTGCTAACTCAGTGGGACCACACCAGCCCCTAAGGGGGGTAAAGTCTTAGTCTTACAGGCATCTGGGAGAGCCACGTGTGAGCAGGAGGGTACTGACAGCTCCATTTCTTTGCTGTCCATAAAGCAGAAGCCCTTCTGCACCTGGAGCTGGGCAAGGAGAGGCCACAGCATCGCCAAGACACGGTCCAGCACCTCCTGACTTCACTGTCCCTCGCCCCATCCGCTGGCTCTGCGCCGCTCGGCTTTAAAAGGAAATATTTCTTCCCCTTTGGGAAAACTCCAGAAGAACGTGGCTGCAACACACATCAGTCACATTTCAAGTTGCTTAAGAACACAATAGGCAGTGCCTTTTAATCATTTCAAAATGCCGCTCCCTGGGTCCGCAAAGGCAAACAAGCAGTCTGGTGAAAAACACTGGGATTTGGAACAAGAGGCAGAGCTGCTCGAGTTACCGGACGGACAGACCGAGCTGGAAGCCAGTTGCCAGTTACGGAACAATTTTCCCTGAGCAGCTTGCTGTGCTGTTGTGGCTTAGGCTGTGGTATGTCCCAGGAATAAAGCTTGTATGCCTTGGGTATTTCAGTTCCCTGTTTCAATGGGAAATCTCACAGAATACGTAATCACCATCACGCATTGCGGGATGCAAGAAAACACTCTGCTGGTGTGTCTTATAGCTACTTAACTCATTTCATCCCAAAATAAACATCCGTACACAGATGTTAGTACAGAGAACACCACTTTCAGCAGGAAGACTCAGCCAAGCCTAGGGCTGATTCAGCAGCCTCTTACTAGTCTGAGAATTAGCAGAAACACAGTGTGCTGCCCAGGCACCCCGCTGCTCCCCAAACTGCCCTGTATGCATGATGCCTGAGCGGCTCGTCTCATCACCACACCTGCAATTCCCCTTGCTGTTCCTGGAGCTGTAACGAACTCGTTACCTTTGCATTTGCTGCTGATCACAACCGCTGTTGGGATCTGCTCGTGCCCCGCCAGGGGAGCAAGGCCCCTACCCTGGGGCTTGCTTCAGCTATTGCCTGGAGTGCTCCTCTAGCTGGATGCTACCTGTGAGCTCAATCGCCCTCTCTCAGACACTATTCCAGGTGCCCTTTCCGAGAACCTGCTCACACGGGAAGCTTTCTCTGCTTCTATTTAACCTTCCATCTGCAGCAGTCCCTCTCCGTTGACCTGTGCTGTGCTTGCACAGTTCGGGTGCCGTGCTCTGTTGCAGCAAAGCTCTGTAACCGAGCCTTGCCTAGGCACAGGGCCACGCCATGCTCTCCTACCACTAAATCTTTGTCAAATTAAGTTCCTTAATTTCCCCCTCATTAATGGAACATAACGTCCATGTGGTGTGGGGGCAGAGGAGGTCATCCATCAGGGCTGAGCAGGAGCTCTCTGGGGACAGAGATTGCCTCTGGGCTCTTCTGACAGCAGGCTCCCTGAGCAGCAGCGTTAGGGCAGGCACAACCTCCTGCCCCAGCACAATTACTTTCGGCATCCATCAATGCAGTGGGTAGCAGCAGTCGTGCTCTTCACGCGCTGCCTACACGTTACACAAAGGGCAGGTCTACCAAACAACACCAAATTAAGAACATTTCCCTTTGCCGCAGCTTTTTGGGTAAGGGGGAGGAGAACAAATCCCTCCAAGCCACCATTTTCTGCTCATTCTGGGAAAAGCCCAGCAGCTCCAAGCAGTTGTGCAAGGACACGAAGCAGCCCTGAAGGCCCTGAGCACAGCACCGGGCCCGGCCCCAGGCTGCTCCCACAGCACAGGCCCAGCGCGGCGTTAGGACGGGCTGTAAACGCTGAGGGCGGTCACACAGCCACACCAAAACAGCGACACAAACTGAACTGGAGACCAGCACGTCGGATGGAAGGGAAGATTTGGGGCGACACAGAGCAGGAAGACAAAGCAGCAGCTGCACGGCCCTGCTTCCCAAGGCAGGACAACAACCGGAGCACGCTGGCTGCTTGCTTTGGCTTGACAGGAGACGCAGCAGATAGCGCTTCCTGACCGAAAGGGGCCTTCGGAAGGGGTCTGAGCAACACCAAACAGCGCCAGGGAAAAAATTAACTTCAAAGCTGCTCGCTGAGGCGCTACTGTAAAACCTGAGGAACAGAACGGGAGCCTTCCGAGGCAGCAGCAAGGTCATTTCTCACACTTTTATTAAAATTACTTTGTGAATTTCCAAACGGCCTGCACTCCATGTCACACAGCAGTCACAGAGAGCCCAGGGCCACAATGAGATGAGACAAAACACCACGGAGTCACCATTACCACCAACACGGCTGGTGGCACTGCCATGCTCACTCCACACGGCCTGGGCCAAGCACAGCGCTCCCCGTACAGCATGGCAGGGAAAGACCCAGCCTGAGCATACCAAACCCGGTGTTAAAACAAGGCACCTACTGCAGATGTGAGGAGGTTTTGTGATTCCTTCACAACCTGCCAGAGGTGCCCAGCACACCTCCAGACACCGGGGAGCACTGCCAGCATCGTCGCCTTGCGGTGCTCGACCTCTGCTGAGGTCTCCCCGAGGCACCTTGAGTCGAGGCAGCTGCCTTCAAGGGAACTTTTGGAAATGTTTGTCTTCCGAAATACTATTTTATTACAAAAAACGTGAGGCATGAAAGCTCCTTCCATACTTGTGGCTACGTCAGGGTGCGGCTCTGATGGGTTATGGAGTCCCTGCTCTCGGCCTTCCCAAGCTGAAGACAAGGCACTCCAAGAAGAAACCCAAACCGCAGGCTGCGAGCCACAGCAAGGTCCGAAGCTCCTTCGGACACACGGGGAACATCTCCATGTCCCGGAGGGCAGCTGGGGACCAACGGGTCACCAGGGGGGACCCAAGGCAGCAGCCCCCACAGCTGGGGCAAGCATCTCCCCATCCATCTCGGGGACAGTGGGGCTGGCAGGAAGACCCAGCGGGCTTCCCCCTCATGTTTCTAGCGCTGCAGCAACAAAAGGAGAGTCTAAGCACGCATTGTTTGGCTGCAAGGCGTGGGCCACATTCACAGCGCAAGAATGCTGAGAAGGGTTTGAGACACTGCAGGCCATTCACAGCGCCAGATACAAACTCTCCTCCGGCACAAAGAGGAAAAAGAAAAATGAAATCAATCATGAAGCCCACAAAAGCTAATTTCCTAACATAAATAGACTGCTAATGATGTGCCTCCAGCCGCTGCTGCCCACCCCGTGCACGCAGGGTGCTCTGGCTGCCTTCGCCCCAGCCCTGCACAGATGCAAGGCGGGCAGACGGTGGCCGTGGCACTCTGCAGGGTGCAGAAAGGGCCATGGACACCCCGGCTCCATCCCCACCCCAGCTCCCTCCCCACCCCGGCTCCATCCCGGCACATCAAGTGGCTGTGGCACAGAGCGTGACCCGGATAAATTGCTGGAGCCCTGTCCAAGAAAGAGGGAAGCAAACAAATTAGCAGGCTCGCTCCCCGCTCCAGCGGAGACTTGTGCAAAATAAGCGAGCAGAACAACTCCCAAACGGCCAGGAAAGAGAAAATTCTAGGAATCCCTAGTACTTGATGGTGAAAGGCCAAATAAAATAAGGGATTGTTTCACAAGGAAAAAATAAATCCTTTTGCTCATCCCATTAATCGCAGAGTTCAAAAAGGCACAAGGCTGATCACAGCATCATCCAGCTATGCGATGGACTTGGAGCTTCAGATTGCAGTGAGCATTTCTGAGATTCCCACTGAAACATGATGTCATTTCTGCGATAGCCACAGCCTCACGAGGCCAGGGCCGCATCCTCTACGAACCTCAGCCGGCACGACTGCCTGCCTAATGGCAATAAAGAAACCTTTCTTTTGCTCCTGGCAAAGGCCTTTTGCTGGGACCCATGGGTGGCTGTGATTGCCCCCATGCAATGCTAAGAGAGACAGCAAACGGTGCAGGGAAGTGCAAGAGGAGCACCCAAATATCCCAGCTACCGTGGCTGGCGCATCTGTGGCAGAGCCTCCAGCTCCGCAGGGAGGAGCTGATCCTGCCCCAATCCATCCTCATCCCCAGCCGAGCTGTCGGCACATCCACCGATCCTCCTGCATTCCTCCTCATTCCTCCTGTCAGCTCATTGTTTTAATCCTTCAAACTATTTTATTAAGTCGCCCTACTTCACCCACTCAGCAGCGTCGCCCGGAGACGGGCGAGAGAAACAAGTGGAAGCTCTCCAGCGGCACCGCTGGAAAAGAAAAGGAAGGTGAAAAATAGACTCAAGGATGAAGAACGCAGCTTCCAAAACGGAGCGAGTGGAGGTCAGCCAGGACACAGGCAACAGGATGGGAAGCAGGGCTGAAAGCTCTACAGTGTTGTCTGTGGCGCAGCAACCCAAAAAATAGCTTAGCCGCTGGCTTTCAGAATGACTCCAAAAAAGGCAGCACAGACCAGGGAGTACTTGACACGTTGGTAATGCGTAAAAATAAAATAAAATAAATCTCAGCGGATCACACAGGGTAAAAGCAGGTCAAGAAGTTCTAGCTCAATCCAGACACCCCCTCTAGTGTTTAGCTAGAGGCAGCCAGCCTCCCCAGCTCCCCTGAGCGTGCACAGCTAGCACCCCACGATGAGGAGCACCCCTGGAGGACGAGGAGCACCCCACAAAGCAAAGAGGCTGCCAGCCAGGGGCAAAGCTAGCTCTAGAAGGAAAAGGCTTGGTAAAACCTTAAGTGTATTCATCTTTTTCCCTCTCCCCTCCAAACCTGGCCACCTTTTAAAATCGGTGTTGCAGGGAGAAGCAGACAGCCTCAGCCCAAAAAGTTCTGCAGATGCCCACACGCAGGCACTGCGAGCAGCCCCCCAGGCAGCGGTCTCCGTGTGGATGTGAGCATTGGAAGTGACGGCAGACAGGCAGACCAGCAACCTGGCAGCTTTCCGGAAAACCTCATGGGAGATTTTGTGCCATTCCCTGCCTTTCTGGATGCCTTGGCCCCCGATGCTAAGCTCCAGAGGTTTTCTGCCCAGCTGTCAGCAGCACATCACCGTGCATCCCCCTGCAGCTGCCTTCATTTCTGATTCTTGCAGCGTGGATTTCCTCGGGAAGCATAGGTGAGCTGGTGCAGTTCTGGCAGGTTTGTAACTCAAGAACTAGCAGTTTCTGCCAAACAAACAAAAAGGGCGCATGGGAGGCTCAGCTGTGCCAACTGGAGCCCCTCAAACCTTCCATCTGCTCTCTTAATGTGGCAGGGGGAGCTCACGAGATTTATAAAAATTTAATGGTGCTGCAAGGTTTATTTGAGTCCTTCCTACTGCCACCTCCTTAGCTCCGTAAAAATGGCTTTAAAAACAACTAATCAGATAGGACCTGACTGCATGCAGTCAAAGTTAATCCACTCGTGCTGAGACCCCAAGCACTCCCCTCACTGCGGGGGGATGCTCACGCCTCTGCTGGCACAGGGTCTCTGTACCCCTGAGACGGGTGGTGGGTACGGACCTGGGCCCTACAGCAAGCCTTAGGTCAGCCCTAGGACGCTGGGGAGAGCCCGGTGCAATGGGCGATACCTCGGAGGTGCAGACATACTGGTAGCTGGGACATGCCGGTGTCCTGAGCACCTCACATCCTCCGAAAACATCTTACGAGCGCTTGTCAGGCTGGCCACAGCTCTGATTTGTATGAGAAATCCTTGACTCACGGGTCTTGGCAGCCGATTATCAAAGATTAAGGTATTTAAAAATCAAGAGGCATGTGGAACCAAAATATTTTTCTGACCCGTCTCTTTAACGCCTAAATAAACAGAAACCACATTGGCCTTTTCCAGGAAAAAAAAAAAAAAAAACACAACATTCAGCACAAAGCCAGTACCTTTGATAACAGGGCCAGTGGTATTTTTTCCCCTCAAAGTGCTGAGGCTTTAGGGAAAAAAAAAAAAAAGGAAAAAAAGGAAAAAGCTTTATATACAATTCCTGAACGGTCTGATCACCACATCTGCAAGCTGGCAGGCCTCCTGCTGTTACCCTACCTACAGCCAAGTAAACTCATCGCGTTGCTCAACTTCAAGTCAGCAACAGTTTCCTGGAAAGGCCAGGCCTTCAATAAGTGTCAAGTAAGTGCACGCTTCCTCAGCTCCCCGCTCTTTGAACGTCCCCACACAACCCACCGCGAGATGCAAAGGCCTAATTATATCTCCAGCGACTTCCACGGCCACATCTACCGGCCAGCGAGCAGCCGAGGGTCACGAGCCTGTGAATTTGCCTCCCCATTGTATGGAGCACGCTAAGGCAGGATGCTGCAGCCTTGCCAGGATGTGATTCAGCGTCCTGTTTTGAGCACTTAATAAAGCCGGCAGCTTCTGCCCCGCCATCTCCCACACCAAGGAGCTGGGGGACAATAAATGCAGCAGGGAGCGGGACCCGTCGAGTCCAAAATGAGCTGTCCCCACAAATAAATCCCCCAGGCGGCTGCCCCAGCCCCGTATACCTCCTCAATACCAAAACACGTCCGCAAGCCGCTTGCTCAGCGCTGCCACCAGCGAAACGCACACAAAAATCCCTAAAAAACGTTAAAGACCGAGGTAGTAGGAAGCATTTTTGTGCAGTGCAATACAACAAAGCGCAAATAGCCATCCCAGCTGCAGCGGGACCTCGGGGCAGGGCAGGGCTGCACCTCGGGCAGAGCTGGGCCGGGTCTGTGCTCCTGTCCTGTTCCAGCCCCGTAGCTGGGAGAGGTGCGCAGTGAACAAGGAGAGGAGCCCGAGATGCATGTTGGATGTGCACAGCTCCAAATTTCCAGAGCTGCAGCTCCAGCCACCTTTATTACAATGATTTTAACCAAACGGGCTCCGTGTAACTTGGCCCTTTGTGTGTGCCAGCCGGGCCGATGCTCTTGATGGAGCCTGTCCGCAGCCATTCCTCCTCCTGCTGGTGACAGAGCTGCAAAGGGAGCTCCCGTAAACCTGAAGGCTCCACCTCACTCCTGCAGGGAACACAGAAACACCTGGTACAAGCCCACGACCTTCACAGGAAAAGCTCACTTCACGAAGGTATAACAGAAAAGCAGTAACAGAAGGAACTGTACCGTTACCAAACCGCTGCGTTTTGATACAGCAGTCACGCAGAACGCTTTTCCACCTGGCGAGCGAGGTGGGAAGCAGGGGGACGCGGCGCCACCCGCCCTTCCATCACAGTCTGAAAGCAGCAGCCGGCCCCACGGAGCTGAAAATTTCCCTGACTCTTACCACCAAAAGGTTTTACCGCGGAGCAGAACTATCACGGATCCAACACCAACCCGGAGCGTGTCAGAACAGGAGGAAGTCGTGTCAGCTGTAGGCAGCAGATGGGAACGGGAGCAGAAAGGGGCTCAGGAACATGAAGTGACTTGGTGAGACGCAGAGGACAGCACTGGGAAGGAGAGGAAGACCCTGGTCTGTCCTTCACCCCCCGGCAGCACACCGGTGCTCCAGGCAGCTCCCTCTATGTGGAAACCACTAAAATTTGGCATTTTGGAAGGACAGAAACCGTAAGGAAACTTAGACCAAAGAGAAGTAAAATCTGTGGCCGGTTCTAAAACTTGGGAGAAGTGGTTCGTGTCCCAGTGCTTCAGAGAGAAAAGAAAATAAAATAAAAATTCACAAAACCAGATCCAACTCTACAGTCCAGAATGAAAATCCTGGAATTTTTTGGAGTGAATGAAAATAATCTGTCCAGCGAGTGGATGAAGGAGCTATGCCATAAATGTGTAGTAGCACATTCATCCCGTAACAACGAAATGCAGTCTGAGCTGGCAGCAAGCTGGGCTCTGGTTTCCAGCACCCCTTCCTTTCTCTAACCGTGAGGACCACTGAGGTTACAAAGCCGGGCACTGCACCGCCGACCCCTGCACCCAGGGCACGTGTGGCACAGCACAGCTGTCACCTACGCCTCCAGCAAGGCTAGTCCAGGGTGTAAAGATTCACAAATAACATCACAGCCTGCTCCGGGGTCTATTTCGGAGGAGACAACCTGAACCCTCAGCTGCTGCAGAAGCAGCACGATGAAGTTGAGCAATCCTGCCACCCCATGGGCACCGGGTAAAGTCTGCGGGAACTGGCCCGGAGCGGCTTGGCAGGAAGGGGAGGTGGGATCCATCCAGCCCCCGGTGCAGAGGAGCCTGGTTTAACCTCTAAACGGGGTCTGCATCTGTGCCACGAGTCTTCAGCAGCGTTTCCCCAAGTACAGCAAAGGGTCAGCGCAAAAGCCACCCTATTCTCCAGGCGTAACCAGCAATCTAATTACCAGATTCTCATCTGGAAAATCATGCATGGAAAAGCATCCTCACGGGGCTACCAGGACCTCGTGCTGGTGTAGCAGCACTTCTCAGCGGCCAGTAGAACAGCGACAGATTTTAAGCCCTGTCTCAACGCGTCCATCCCCTGCGACCACTCCGGTCAGCAACGCAACAACGCCCAGCATCCATCCTCTCACTGCTCAGAGCCGCGAGGTGACCCAGACCCCAACCCGAATCTGCTCCGTGCTCGTCTGTCCGCTGATCCACCAGGCTGAAGAGAAAGCTGCCACCAGCATCGTGTTAGTGTATCCGCGGCGATACGTCCCAGAGCATGCAACGGGATGGAAATAACAAGAACAAACTCCATGAGCGGCCTCGCTCTTATCTGAAACAGGATAATTAGAGAAGGAAGTCGCAACAAGAAGGGAACAAGCCTGCTGAAGCTCTGCTGTGGTTTTTTTTACACTTTATCTCTCCAATTACGGTTCACAGGTTGGAGGGTAAGCGCTGTCGGCAGCAGCTGGATTTGGAGGGGACACCCCACATGATGACTTGGCCCAGACCAGCTTTATCTCTGCTCCTTCTCGTGTCTGCAGAGCGTCAGTGAGGGCAGCCTTTCCCTTCTCCTGCAGGGCATCCCAGCCTTGTCCTCCCCCTGCGTGAACAAAGCAGCCCTAGACAACCCCAGCAGCAAGGAAGCAGAATTCCTATACAGGACAGCAATACAGCCAGGAGGGAGCAGAGCTCTCATCCCTTCCCAGCCCAGGAACACACCCCCTTCCCTGCAATTTTCTGGTTCATTCCCAGCAGGAAAACAAAACAAAACAAAACCCCTATGCCTCTTTTATGCTTTAAACACAGGTCCCAAACTTAAACCGGTAAGGGAAACGCCATCCCCAGAGCTCAGCTCCTTCAGGGCCGGCCCCGCAGTCCCCCCAGGCAGGCGTGCGTGCTCGGGCCAGAGCCCTGGGTGGGATCCGGGCTGAGATGCGTGGCAGACCATTAACAGCAGTGGAAACATGCTTAGAGCCAAGCAGCTCTGCTTACCTCACGTTTAATTTACGCTCTTCATCGCTGCCAGCCTCCAGCTGAGGGGAGAAAAGAAGGATACAGAGCAAGTTACACGCCGGTAGTTTCCACAGGACAAGGCTTTTTTTTTTTAAAAAAAAAAAAAACACGTGCTTTTTAAACCCACCGCAGCAGCGACAGGCTCGGGGCGGCCGTCCCCGGGCAATAGGCGCAGGCAGCACCCGCTGCCGGGTGACAGAGGGGCTCACGGGGCCTGTAAGGCTCTTAGGGCCTAATCCTGCAGCTGGCCCCGGCGCGCAGATCAGTTTGAAGATCGACCTGGACGTCACCAGGAGCACGTGCACACGTGTGAGCAGCGCCTGGCCTGAACGGGGGGCACACCGGAGCTGCTTTGGGGTGCTCAGGGACAGCACCGGTGCCCTGCAGATGCAGCCACGAGTGCCCAGCTGGGACCATCGCAGGCACCAGTCGCAACCAGGAGCTGGTTGGTCTGGGACAGGCCCTTCAACTTCTCGTGCCTCTTAAGAGAGGCACATGGGCTGACCTGAGCTTGCTCTCAGAGAAACGCACTTGCACGTAACCTCGCTTTCCAGCCACCTCCTTCAGCTTCCCCGCTAGCTTTTGGACTGAATTCCCTAACAAAGAAAAACAGAATCAGGGCTAATTGCATCCAGAGCTGGCGGCAAGAACGAGGCTCCAAGCCGGTGCTCCTCTTTTGTCCCTGCGTAACCAGAGAGAGGAGGAAGGGCCGGGAGCATCCCTCAAAGGGCCAGGTTGCACTGGGGGACCCAGGACCTTAAGGATTGCCCTGAAAAGGGAAAAACCTTCATGGAAACTTGCAGCAGACCGGACACCAGAGCCTCGTTAGCTCGGAGACACGGGCTTCAGGGAAGCGTGCTCCATTAGTTCTCAGAGAACATTTTGTTATTTACTGCAGCATTGCTTCAAACCCACATCAAACAGGGCCACACTAAGGGTTACTTATTTCCAGGTGGTTTTGCAGAACTCAAAAATAAGCAAATAGTTCCACGCAAAACATCCAAGTTGAGAGTTTTGAGTGGGCGAGCGTGTGCAGGGGCTGGGTTGTTCCGTGGCCCCCTCAAATGAAGGTTTGGGAGGTCGGAGTTCGCAGGAGCAGCCCCGTTTACCATCTGCCAGAACCAGTGGTGCCCAGGAAAAAAAAAAAACCCAAGGCAACCCCACGGCCTGGATATCAGAGGTACAGCCGCTCGGGGGAAGATAGAGAGAGACACAAATCCCATCTAAAACCGCCGCAGCCGAGGGAGATCTGGAGGGAAGCATACCATCCCTATTTTTAGTTTGTTTACCCCGCGCGGCCGCAGCCAGAGCAGCCCGGGCAGCGCCCCGCAGCATCCCCGGCCCCCTGCCCGTGGTCCCCCAACCCCGGCAGGCGTCCGGCCCCGGGGCAGGGTCCCCGGCCTGTTTGTTTGGGTCGGTCCCACAGCAACGGGCCAGAGAGCAGCTTTTTTTTAAAAAAAAAAAACAAACACGGCCGTGAAATCACAACCACCGTCAGCTGAGATTCCGCAGCTGGGCCCAGCCCAGCTTCGGGTTCATCATCATCCTGACGTGGTCGCGAGCCCGCCACCCCTCTCCTTGCTGACCAAGGGCCAAGACAGAAGCGCTCAGCACCACAGGCGGCACCGAGCGCTGCCCTTCGGGCTGAGCATCCCTCCCTGCTGCCAGATCTCACGCCCGCCGCCTCTCTCACAGCTCCCAGCTTGGCACAGAGGGGACAGCCCGGCCAGCAGCACCCAGCGGGGCTCACCACCGTGCACCGCAGAGAAAACACCCCCACGAATTTACGGCCTGCCACGTTCACGCGGCAGCAAGCCCCTTGCAGGCAGCAGCATCCATTTTATGAAGTCCTCCAGCTTGTAAGAGAGGAGAGGCTGCAGCAGCTTACTCACAGTTAGCAGGAACATTTGGTCGTTTTCCACTAAAAAAAATAAGTCTTCTGGTAATTATTCACATGGGCTAACAACCCCGAGGAGCCCGTAAACCCATCCCTGTGGGAACGATCATAGAAGGCGAGGGAGAGCTGGCACTTTTTGGTGGCACTTTGCTGTGAAATCAAGTACTTAAAAAAAAGACA